>JAQFZJ010000075.1:0-76447 GCA_034695645.1 Folsomia fimetaria
GTTTCAAGTCAATAGGGCTAGTTTGAAAAACCCGCTAGGGTCGACCCAACAGGGTCACTCAGAGTTGGTTTTGGGTGGTAAAGTGAGTGTAGATAATCTTAGAGCTATACAATTCACCATCCCACCAAGTTTCATCTTGATAGAAAGAAGTTGAAAAATCCACACTGGTCGACCCAACCCGGCGTATGTGAATATGAATAACATGATAGGTGCATTTTTATTTGCTCAGGAAAATATTGAGTTTGACCCCCACCGATTTTTTTGTTTTTGTTGAATTGCATAGCACCCGTATGGCAACGTCTCATTTTATATTACCCAAAAAAGTGCCTTATTCTGCGACGGCCGACGGTCGAAATTCGGCGATATTTTAACCCAAACTCATCATTATAATAGATACCGTTCTTTGAACCAACCATTTTCTTAATAAAATCAATTCACTTCCTCAAAAAATCACGTATATGCACTCAGTCACACAATTCACTAGTTGTGCAAAAAGATTAGCTGAGTGCAAATGAATCATCGTAAATAAAGAAGTAGTAGAAGAATCTTTTACCTGGAAGATAATAAGAATGCAAGATAGCAGGTGTTTTGTTCTGTAGGTATATGTGCACCACCAATTTTTTTAATATCAAAAGATTTATGCTCTAAAGAAACCGTTCATTCATTCATTCCCGGTGTGCAGAAATTGTGCCACCACCAACCACCAGCTTTTTCTCTCTCCCTCTCCAGATATGCAAATCCTTTAATGTCTTCATGCTTAAGTGGAAATTCTTCCAGTTAAATTTTTATGAATGCCAAATTAAGAAGGCGAGATCCCTGTACAAGCACCAATTGAACAACTCCTCTCTCTCGTTTGCCTCGTCTGGTTTGCGGCCTCATCATCTTCTTCTTTTAAGCTCAAACCTGACAACCAACTAAACCAACCATCTTGAGTGCATACATGGTAGAATAGATAGAAGAGGAATTTCCTGCCTGGGCAACCAAACCACACACTTTCTTAAATCCCTCGTCTATAAATAATACCACGTTCCAGAAAAGAAGGAAGGAAAGCTTCTGGACAGGAAGGAAAGGAAGGGGCAGCAGGTGGAAGAACAAGTTGGTTGGTTGATTTTGTGCGGGTTAGTTTAGTGGCCTTTTTGGCTTTAGTGTAGTGTATTGTAGTGAAAATGCACTTCCTTTCTCTTTCCATGGCTAACCAAGTGCTACAAATTAAGAACAAGTAGTATAGTATCTATCTGTGTAGTCGCCCATCAACTCAAGTGGACGATAAAAAACAACCACGAACAGAAAAAGTGAAATCATCATCAAAACCAGGAAATTGTTTGAGTGGATGGATGGTAAAAAAAAGAAGAAGAAGAAGCTTTGTTTGAGCAATCATCCCATTCTCTCTGAATCATCCGATAACAAACAATACGGGTTCATATAATAATGAAAACAAGGAAAGAAATAGCAGTGGTGAAGATACCTTCATATAAGTGGGTGCGGGTGAACTGTAGGTACGTGATTGGAATTCAGATAGAAAACCTGGAAAAAAATCCTCACTGGTTCATAACTAACTGAACTGAGGCCTTTATTATTCCTCATACTTATTTCTGCAGAGGTCATTTAATAAGGACTCTCTGCATTGTATTGTTGAAGGATTTAGTGAAATGGAGAACAAACAAGTAAGCGGAAACAAGCCCTGTGCCATCATGCAATGTGCAATCGAATCGAATCCAGTTCATATAATATAAATCCAGAAGAAAACGAGATTGGTTTTGTGCCTTGGTTTTGGTTTCGGTTTGATTTTGGTATGCACTACTCCATAAAAAATATACGAAGCTAGAAAAAAATGGATGGCCCAATTTTTTATGAGAGACAGCAAAAATCTCTTTGTTTAAAGTAGTAGCAAGTAGATAACCTCACCCACTCATTCATCCATCCAGTGTATAAGTATATACTTACTTATATATTTTCTCCTTCACCGCATAACAGACAGCAGAACTTCATTCCAGAGAGAATAAACGAAATTGCCTTTTTGTCCATCTTAGAAAACCAGGAGGATTCTACTATCTATCTAACGAAACGAAGAGAACATTACTCCTAACGAGTTCGTCTCGCTCGAGTCGGTTGGATTGAAGAAACACCTTCTTCTTCTTCTTTATTCAACTACAGGAATGAAAATTAATCCCATCTAGTCCTCCCTATGACCGGTTGAATGAGTATAATTTACCACAAGCAGGCAACTTTCTTAACTTAACTCGGGTCGCACTTATTTGCCCTGCCATCCACCACCACTACCACCGCCTTACACTTTTCTTAACAAAATAATGCTATACCTAAATGCGTTTTCTTCTACAAACGCAATCAATCCTGTAGTGCTAGGCCGAGCGCCCCACAACAGGTGAAAGTGGAGACACTACAACTGACTACTGCACTGCACGCTTTCTCCTGTACCCCAAAAACAGATAATCATTTCCTGTTGCAATGGAAAGACGTATCAGCTGCTTTCCGCATCATTGGCTTGATGACTCTCTTCCATCCTTGGCAACTGCCCAATACAACAGATACAACCTTTCTCCAAGAAGGGATGCGAAATAATTAGTAGAAATAGATTTCTGTCACTGAACACAATTTCTACCCCGAAAGTATGGAATCAATCTCTGTTTCTGTTATTCTTGCTGTTGCTGTGGACTTAAATACAATTTACAAAATATGTCTCTCTCATCATTAATTTAATTCGGCATGGAAAGAAATGAAGTGAAATCATTTCCCAAAATTTAATAAATCCATTTGTAAAAGAAAATGACAAACACAATGTTAATGAAAAATACGAAATGTTCAAATCAAAGTCCAATAAATGCTTTCACCAGAAATAATGAAGCCCTGTTATTGACCCGGGCAAACCTTAGACTCCAACCAGCCAAACACAATCAACAACATGTTGATTATAATACTGCTTTATTTGCATTTCAATAACATTTCTCTTGAAATTGAAACCAATTCTGTTTAGTTCTTCCAAAAAAATGTTTGTTGGAAGTATAATAATGAAATATACCTAACTGCAAAAGACAAGTGATCAGTCAGGGCATCAAGGGGAGGAGGATGAGCACAGGACAAAGTATACCGAATATGTAATAAGAATATAATACAAACACAACCAAACAAACCGAGGAATTTGTTGGTTGGTTGGTTGGTGACATATTCAAGTATTCATATTAATTTGTGCACACACACACGCTCACATCAAGCCCCACACTCTCTGTCTTGATATTTGGCAACAACAGAAGAACATCGCTTAAGTGAAGTTTGCCCTTGATGCTGTCTCTCATTTCATTACAATAAAACTTTCTGGTTACTTCATCCATTCGTGTATGTATGTATGTAGTACATAGTTCGTGCCATTATTGCTTGCTGTTGCTGCATACGCACATATTTACTCAAGTATTTCAATATATTCTCCTTTTCTACAAAAAAAGAAGAAGAACCGTTGCGATTTCACTTGTTGACAACCCGAATAAGGAGAAGTAGAATGAATGTGGGAATGAATCACTTGAGAACACGAGTACACGATACATATTTATTTTTTCTGAGCAAATACAAGAGTAAACCGTCTCATTTTTGTGTTGATTCTTTACATATCGCATGTCATCAAACTGCCAACTAATCCTTGACAACGGGATTAATTATGTACTTTTTCTCAGAAAAAACAACCTAAGACATGAACAAATTATGGTTACATATGTACTTGTCCATATTATTTTCATTTCATCAACATCGTTATCTATCTATCTCTGTTCATGTTCATGTATAGGGTTATTATTATTATTTGTGGTTGGTTGGTTTGGTTGGTTGTTTTCGTTGTCTCATATATCACAACTCATATCACTAAAAGGTCGGAGGTCTCTTTCTTCAATTTCATTAAGTTTAGAGCAACATTTTATTAATAAAAGTCGAAGAAATCGAATTGGAAGGGAAATGGATGGATAGAATTGTCAATAAAATATTACCTGTGGGCTATGTTTGTGCACTCTCATCCTCCCAACAAACAAGGAAAGCAAGGCAAGCAGGCAGCCATTCTTTTAATATTGCTTTCTCCTAGGAAATAAGTACGTAGCAAAAAAATCTAATAATTCTTTTGGTCACATTTAATTTGAAGAATCTGTTTTATTCTATTTTATTTTATTGTATTTTCTTTTTTAGTTATTTTTCATCGGGAAAAGGACAAATGATGACGGCAATGGATCCGGAGAAACGAACTACGGAAAATAAGGACGAAATTATCTGTACTCTGCTCTGGATGGAATCTTTCCTATGCTGCTTGCTGTTCTCTCATTAATCAGACAGCATTGACTTGAACGAAGGAACATAGTGTCTAGTTTCTTCTTATTGTTGGAGGCAAAGTATAAAGAAAGTACTTTAGCTCTGGCACACGTAACGAAGAAACGAGTGACACAAAGAGTGTTTACTTTGTCCCTCGTTTAGGAGGAATGAGTGAGTGAGTGAGTATGAGAGCGTGAGGATGCGAAAATAAATTAATTAGACACTCCTACCCTCAGTTTTCACCGTTTTCCTTCTCTCCGTACCCATTTCCTTCCTTTCCCTCCGTTTATTCTTCATGGAAATCTTTGCTCCTTTTTGGGATGATGAGATGCCGAACACTTACATCAACACGCTCCTGTTTATGCTCACTCTCACATCACGCTCAACTTATTCCACCTTATTTATATGTACTTATGTACAAGAAACCTTGTTTGAATTACAGCAAAACATGAACTTCATCCATCCACACAGCACAACAATTTCATTTGTGTGTGTGTGTGTGTGTGAACAAGTGTTTTCTGTTTGTGAACCCACGCATTTTGTTTCATTGTTCATTGCTTCTTCGTCGTCTTCCTCATTCCAATACGTACAGAATTTGTTTTCAATGAAATACGGACAATATATACGTACAATATAATGATATACACAATATATATATATATGCCACATATATTATAATACTTTCCAGTTCAGAAGAATGAATCGGAAGAGCTGCCTACTATTTTACTTTATTTCTCTCTCTCAAGACTTTCACCACTTTCACCACCAATACTTTATTATGTAAGAGTGGGAAGTAGAAAGAGGTGGTGAAAGTGTCCATCATCAATTGAATCATGTTCAACTTAACTTTACGAGTTTGACACCATTCTGAAGTATTTCTCAACCCCAATATAAGTTTACAATCTGACAAGAGCCAACCGCTTCCTAGCTTTCTCAATTTACCCTACTTGCCTTTCCTTCCAAACCAATAATAGTGTCAGCTCAACTATGCTCAGTTCAGTTCATATATGGTGAATCATACATACATAATCCTGGTGGATATTTAGAGAGTGAGAGTTGGTTGCTCTTGCCCTAATTTATTCCAATTCAGTTCTACCTTTGAACTGAAAAAAAGAGAAAGAATATTTTGCAAGTTTGATGTTGGTGTTAGATTACTTTTTTCCATCAGATTACAGATACGCCAACTAATCTCTAACTGCACAAGCGGAACAGTCACTCACTCACTTCTTTCTCCACACAAGTCCTTAACATTAAGCTAAACTCCAGCTCTCTTTCCTTTCCTCTATTTTCCTCTCTACTCTAGATGTTGGCTTGGTTTGGCTTGAAAAGTTAGCAATTGTGGAAAAGTTTAAAAAGTGAAAAAAAACGCTCAAACCTTCAAACAATTCTAGACTGACGAGATAATGATTTACTGCTTCATAACGGGTACAACCAACTCTCTCTCTCTCTTCACCGCCTTTACTTTCCTGCAGCTAATTGACTCCTGTCCATGAGAAATATGATCCAACCGTGGAAAGAACAAGTCAGAACTTTGGCCAACCATAAATTTTAGGAAGTGGAACTAGTACTTCTTGCAAGCAAATCATTTATTCAAAGAGGACAAAAGCCAACTTTGCAATTGTCTGCCAACAACACTTGTGCACTAGTTTCTTCTTTGCACATTTCCTCTTCCTCTCAGCAAATACATACAATGCAGGCAAAATCCAATCCAGGAATAACACCAATTAGTGGTTTGGTTGGAAGAGGGGAGAATTGTTAGTACAAGGTGAAGGTAGCGAAAACAATGGCAACCTGCTTTCTCCTAAACTTACTTACATTCTTGCTTGCTCAAACTTACATGCATGAATGTACGCAAAGATAAAGTTGTTTGTTTTGAGATTATGAAGCACCGCAAAAGGCGGTGTATGTATGTATATGTATCACCAACAGACGTTAATCCTCACTAAAAGAATTTACACGTTGCCAAAACTTAAATAGAAGAAGAAGAATACAACTAAAAAGTTTGTATCTAATGTATCAGGGTGGTCTGGTCGGTGTGTGCCATCCATTCCAGGGATGTTTGCACTATCACGAACAAAAGCATCATCTCCTCTCCCACTGTGCTGTGAATCAAACCCGGTTTGCATGCATATCTACTTTCTCCTCTGCTTTCCATTTTCCGCACAAGTGTAGTGCAGTGAGTGTAGTAGTGTATTTAATACAAAACTTTTGACAGGCACAGTGAAACAGTTGTGAAATTCAGTGTAAACGCGTTACAAACAAGCTTTCCTTTTCCTCCTTGGGCTAAACTACAACTGATAGTTTTAGTTTTAGACAGAAGGGAAAGTATAAGTATATGTAAAATGTACATAAGTAGCAAGCAACGACCTCCACTACGTCTACCACCGCCACATGCACTCACTATCTGTACATGTATCTCTGGCTACTTATGCTATTCCTTTTCCGCTGTGAAACGCATAAATTGGCCATAAGTTGTTCAAATACCCTGCAGAAGAAGCAGCATGCAACCAACCAACAGGGTTAACTACCAGCTAGCCAGCTAACTACTGATCACAATCAGTTTCAAGGATCATCTGCCACCTTGTTCTATAGTAGTAATAATTTTGCCTTGTTTGGCTAATTTGGATATACCTATATATTTACATGCGAGAAATAAGTAGAGAAGGAAATGTTCTCAATTTCTCTTCCACCACCGCCGCCTCCACCTTTATTGGCAGAATAAAACCCGTGGTGGTGTGGTTGTGTCAAAAGTTTATAGACGCACACCTTTGGCATGTGTCTGATAATTGCAAAAGGCTTATTCTGCTTCTTCGCCTTGGTTATTCGTCAATCCAGCCTTCATTTAATACAGAACAGAATGAATATGGCCTTAGGAATTGGAACAAAGGTTAATTCTTTGATTTATTCTGGGTGGGTGGATGGAAAGGATAATGATCTGATATATTATGATAATTTTCTTCCTCCTCTTTTTCGCTACAACAAAAAAAAAACAATAAAGGAACTTTCTCTCATCAAGTTTGACAAAGGCTACCATGTAATTTTACCCAAATCTGGTTTATCTTGAGATGGAAGGAATGGATGAGTGAGTGAGAAATATGTACTACAAAAGTTGTCACTAATGAAGCAATAGATTGCCTGAATAAGAAATAATGTTGATGTGATTGCCTCGTGGCAATGACAAATAATCATAAGCATTTCATCTTTATCTTCCAGAAAACAGAAGAACAAAAATCATAATAATAATCACGACCAGGTTAAAAGATCAAGAAAAGAAAAAAGGCCTCCTTGAAAAAAACTTACAAGGAAGAGGAAGAAGAAGAAGAAGGAGGGTAATAACAGGGTAGAATGATTACTAACGAGGCGCGGATGGAAAGTGTCACCTTCACCCTTTATGATCTCTTTTTGACATATAAAGGTAATCTGACTGATTGTAGCATTCGCCTATCTACTTACATGCATGAGTGTGGGAGACAGGAGGAGTGAATAAAAAGAGATGATGATAAATCCAAGCTCTAAATTAAAACGGATATTAGATTATGTATATACCATCACCACCACCATCCCACCCAGCTCAGCTCTCAGAAGAGAGCTCCACGTGAATTTCTAAATTAATTATCCCTCCCACAGAAGAAGAGAGGAAAGAGCTCAACCGCCACTTTAGAATGAATACGTACGACCCGTCATCACCAAACAGAGCTTGAGTCAATTTTGAGTTATTGCCACCTTTACTTCCGATTACTCCATCCATCCTCTTTGCCTCCCATTCAGCCAAGTGCATCCGGCTCAACTCTAACTTTCACTTTGACAATATGTTGGTTGGTTGGTTGGTTGGTGCTGTATATGTAACTTTGGACACAAATCATTTTCATTACGTACTTCCCCAGGTTAACAGACGTATTGAAGTATGCCACTTTAATAGCTGGATAAATCTATGAATATAAACTTACTCTTGGATGCAGGGAAAGTAAGTAAGTGAGTACTTTCACCCATCATAATAATGACACATGAAAAACTTTATCAATGAATTCAAAAGTTTTTCAATGAACATTGTCCGTAACAAACATCACCATAATAATAATAATATGAAGTATGTATATGTAACGAAATGGTGTTGCACTTGGGTAATATGTGACACAAAAAGTCTCACCTCACCTCTTTTCTCCCCTGCTTGGCTTCCCCATCGAGGAATTAGACGCAGATTGCAGATTCTCGTAAAAAGAACACGCGTTAGTTCCATTAAATAACAAGCACGAATTACAGCAACTTTATATCTTTAAAATGAATGACCCAGAAATTCCTTATGAAAGAATTTAGTTGGCGTAATAAATAATTCTCTTGTTCCTCTTCAATTCAAGTGTGTTATACATACAGCCATGAAATGTGCAAAGTACTCATGTCACACAAAAGTATCCTGTGGCGGCAATAAATTCCTCTACTTTAGTTAGATCCCCCCCCACGCATCATCTTCAATCCTCATATCCTGCTGCTTCCAAAACGTTGTCACAAACAAACACCATGTCTAAAAAGCAATGCATTCATTCATTCATGACAAACCTGTCCAATCCAATAAATGTAGTTGGGTGCTGCTTCATGTAGGAATTCATTCTCTCCTAAAAATATGACACATAGAAATAAGTTGCCTTACTTTCCTTGCACTAAAACTTTCACTCTAATATCCCTTTAAAGCAAAGTTTGTGTGACTTTTTAAGAAAATATTAAAACATATCTTGTTCCCACCACACACACAACCACGCCCTCTTTTTTTTTGCTGACTTCTTTTCACTCCTATAAACTAAATGATTGATGAGTGGCGTGGCGTAAAGATGTGATTATGAAGGCTGTGTTGATCGCATCACACCACATACACTCCTCCTCCCACAAATTTACGCCGTAGCTCATTCATTCAAACTTAACTTACATTATCAGCAAGGGATTCAAATACTATTTATGAACTTGTGTTGTGAGACATTTAGCAGCAAAATCGTGTATTAGTCTCAAATTCACACGATACTGCTGCATTCGTTTCATTTCAATCTATACAAATTATCAACAATTTCCGGACGACTTCCAATCACAGCGTATAAATAGCGCACAGCCAACATACAAAGTTATATTATCGATCCCGTTGAATGTATTTAATTGCATTTATATGTGCAACCTTCCATCAATTCACAAGTTTTGAACGTGACAAAGGCGAGGAGGTGTTATTCATGAATGAGGGTTAAGTTAAAGCGATGAAAGCAAACCTACTGCTCTGCTGCGATGTGGGTGTTTTATATATTGTCAAAGTTGTTGATGTCGTATGGATGGATGAGAAAGTGCATGATGCATATATATAGGCAGAGCAGATCTTTCTCTTTTGGATGGAATTGAGTGAAATCAGATACGACTGACTGGCTGACTGAGGGTAAAGGAGAAGGAGACGCAGGCAGAGGAGAAAAGTAAGATTTGCCTGCCTCCCTGCATGCATGCATTCGCTCAGGGTTGAAGATTGGGAGAGAAATCAAATCTCAAATTCATTCGATGGCATTGTTCCCTATTATATAGAGAGCATATAAGATAGATATATAGGTTGATATTGGAGAATGGAATGATGGAACTCTGGCTGGAAGGATAGTGATTGCATGTGTTTGATTGGAAGGATGACTCCAAACAAATCAGAACAGGACTTGAGTGGTTATTTTAATTACATCGGTTAATAGAATTCAATTCAAGCAAGAGGATTGAAAATAGATTCCAGGTCTCAGATAATTGTTTGAATTGCCACTGAACTGACTCTGCCTTCTCCTTCTTCTTCTCAGCTAGCAAAACTCAAGTGAACTCTTTCTCGAAAGGATTACTTGGTGTCTGTCTGGTGAGGCTGGTTGGCTGTCTGTCAGGCTCTTACTACACTTACGGGTTGTGTCCACTAACTCAATCATGCTTACCTCTCTTAATTTTGGCTTCTTTTCTTTACTTTACTTTCTCATCCCTACAAAATCCCACCACATCTGTTCCGTCATGAACACCGAGAGAAGATTACTGCCCGTGACCTAACAACCCACTAAACTACACTACCACTAACCCTGTATATATCATTCGATTGGCATAGCCTACGATACATACATCTGCAACACCACTTGCTTGCTTGTTTGTTCGTCCAAATCCAGGCCAGACACTACTACACCATCCATCTCTCTTGGGATACAGGATGCACACACTCCATATGTATGCTCCAAAATAAGTGTATCTTCCTCCTTCATATAAAGGAGGCAAGGCAAAGTACCTGGTGACTCGGAAAAGCGTTCTGAATGCTGAATTATTTATTTGGGTTAGTTATTCCAGGTTGGACATCCTTTCAAGCCCTATCGAACTTTGTTTTCCTATAAATTTACCGTGTGAAATTTGTGTGTTTATTTCAGTGGAACTTGTCAAAGGAAATCGGAGACAGATGATCAGGATGAGGACATTGGGTTGGCTCACGAAAAGAGGTTTTCTCCTCTAATTTAATTCTGAGCAGGATTACAGGAGAGAAAGAAGAAGAAGAGTTGTGCCTGTGTGAAGGTGGGTGGGTGAAGAAGAAGCTAAGCTGCGTAGTTGATAGTGTTCATGGTTATACATAAGTAAATATAGAGTTAACAGGACACGAGATAGAGAGACAAGACAAGCAATGGGAAAAAAATGTTTAAAAAAGACATTCTGGATACACGGGTTCCATGTGCGCATACCAATTATTATAAACGGAATTGAATAACGCTCTGCTTGCTTCTACTGCTTAAATTGCTTGGACTAAAGCAATAATCCCAGCGTTTAGAGTGACAGATGACTTTTATGCACAACTACAACTCTTGTCAAATGTGGGGTGACCATTTTTGATGGTGGTCAATCTACATGAATAGCCCTATTTGCTACGACTTGTACAGCATGGCAACATGCCTTGCATATCACTTTTCGTCATAATGTAAATCTCGCATCTGTGGTGGTGCATGATATGATGATGATTACTTACTGTGCAAATGCAGTGTAAATAATATTCCAACGAAGAGAAAGTTGTCTCTCTGACACTGAGCTGGTTGGGGAATTGTGAGAGAGAAGGACGTTGTTGTAATGTCTAGACTGGGGGGAAGGGATGGATGGTGAAAGCTGTAATTCATCTCTCTTAAAAGTTGTGTTAATGTGTGAAGGTTGGTTTACCCGAATCAAGAAGAGAATGAGTGGAACCTGCTGGTGGCTTGGCTTGGCTTTCACAAATCCAATTGTCATCAGGTGAGACTAGTCTTGAGGGAGTGGTGGTAGTAATAGTGGAGGAGTCGTCTGCTAGTACCGACAAGACCAAGAAGAAGAAGGAATGCTGCTGCCATTCGATGGCAGAGAGTGAGAGTCCCTGTTCAAAACAGGAAACCCGATATAAATGGCTTGATGATGTAGGGGAAGACGAAGGAAGGTTTGGAGTTGACACACATCACACTCTGCGGTTGAAGTTAAGTAACCGCCTTCACAGTTTGACAATGTCACTTTGAGTTCGTTCTCCTACTACTTATTTCCTAGGAATTCTGTTCAAGAAGAAGAAGGAAGTACTGCTGTATTACTGTATTCTATGTACCAGCCTTCTTCCAAAATATACTTATTGCCAATTCAGAATTATCCACCCGATTCCAATACACTGCTCAGGATGGATGGATGGATGGAGTCCGCTGTGTTGTAATCGACGACTCAAATGCTCTCAAACTCTCGACTTTCTTCTTCTTTTTCTACTTCTTCCCACTTTCACCACGAGTGAGTGGGATTCAAGAAAGATTCCATTTCATTTCCACTACTCTCACTTCCATGCACAAAGTCTCAACAAGGCGATTCTTGTGTAGCCCTGTGTGAGAGTGAGACACACACAATTCAGTTTAGTGGAAATGAATCAAGTTCTACTTCACTTACTCGTTTGTATATGGCTACAGGTAGCTGGCTACTACTTATGTATTACTGGTTGGTGGGTGCAGTTAGTGGTGGGGACTAAAAGTGTACGTGCTTCTCAACGCAGCGGTGTCGAGCTACTGACTCTGAGTTTTGGAGTGGAGAAAGTCTTGGAGTCTTTTTCCAGCTTGCTCCACCAACCAAACCAAACGATTCCTGTCCTGTCTGTTGGGCTCCGTTTTGCAATCTTTTCTTTATTTTGGCGCATTGGACAGTTTTATTGGACCAAAAAAGTGTACGTCTTTATTTTTTCTTATGGATGGGGAACATCATGTCATGTTGAACACATATTAGTTATGGTTACGAGCTTGTGTTTCAGACAGAGATGAAGCTTCATGCCCACTTCAACTTGGGTCGGGTAGCTCTATGTCAAGAATTTGTAAAATTGGTATTTCACGAATTATAAATGAATTGGTGAAATACGTGAATGCGATTATTCGATAATATTGGGTTATATTTTTAGTAAAGGTAACGGGTAGAAAGAACTAAATACAGAGTATCAATTATTCAAACTATGGTTTTCAATCAAATTGCACCTTTTTACAGAATAAAGTTACAGTATTTTTATCAGGATATTTAATTATCGGAAAATTTAAATTGATATAATTCATTCAAACTGTTATTAAATATTTGCCTGTAATACTCGTATTGAACATTGTAATAATATACAAATTGTGGACTGCTCAAATATGTACTTGCTGGAATCTTAAGTATTATTAAACAACAGCTTTTCATCCACCATTTGTTAGATATATGCCATTTGTATTTATTTATCAGATGGAGTCAAAGACAAGGGCGTCGGAAACGTGTATTTTGACAACCTTTGAATCTCACGAAATATCTTCTGTATGTGCAGAGTTTGCACCCAGTGATGTCACAATTTGGTCTCTTTCTCTCTCCTTCCTTTGAGAAGAGGACGAAGAAGGTGGAACAGAGCACAATACAATCATGCAATCAACTCTTCGTCTCCAGAGCCATTCCCGTCAAAGACTTTTCTTTCCCTTTCTACTATCCCTCTTTGCCAACCCTACTGAAAGTGAGCCAAGAAAATCAAAGTAAACACAGAATTTGAATGAATTCCTTCTCATTTCGTTGCATGTTCTGTTGGGACTCCTTTGAGTCAGTCTACTGTCACGAGTCATCCTCCTTCTTCTTCGTATACTCCTCAAACTATAGGGATAATTAACAGGGTGTCCCCCTGTTTTAATCTATCAGATTTTCACCCTGTGTCCCTTTACTTT
This sequence comes from Folsomia fimetaria, assembly GCA_034695645.1. NCBI lineage: Eukaryota > Metazoa > Arthropoda > Collembola > Entomobryomorpha > Isotomidae > Folsomia > Folsomia fimetaria. The sequence continues at coordinate 13,488 of JAQFZJ010000075.1, forward strand.
CACTCCATTGCTCTAATCTGAACAATTGACTATACATTTATCATCGAAAATGACAAGTCTTATCTGAAATGGAGATATATTCTTTCGTTCAGCCGTTGTCGCCAATGTCCTTTTCGCCACATGTTGTCTACACCACAACAAAGAGACCACAACCATCATCATCACCATCAGCACCACCCTTGATCTACTTCATTAACATGTGAGAGGTGGCGAGACACAGTTTGAACTGATCAAGGAAGCATTGCACTGTCTCACTTTGAAGTGATTACAAAACTTGACTCTAATAAAAGCGACCGTCGCTAAGTCTTTGCAACCACTGTTACCACTTTGACCCAGTTTCAATTCCAAGGTCCGAGGAGGGCTATCTACTCTTATGCACTCACTAAGTACATATTATTCATCCATTCTTCTATCCTCCTCTCTTCTACAACACGATAGGGAATCTTGTCTTGAGTTCAGTAGGAGTGGTGAAATCTTGTTCAGAATTGGACAGACGTTACAAGATGGTGTCTAAGAGAGAGAGAGAGAGAGAGACTTCTTCCTCTCTAGCAATTTACTCCTGTCTGACAAACTGGCGAGAGGAAGATAGAGAATAGTGGTTGTAATCTTCTTCCTCCTCTTGTTCCTCTCTCTCTCATCCATTGGGAATCTTATCGGTGGATTACCTTATGAAGCACTGAACTATGTACGTCGAATTACTCCTAATCGCTCTATCAATGAGATTAATCTAGAGTGGATGGGACTGATAGAAGTTGAGTTTCCTCCTCGACAATTAAATTTTCATTCCGTGTTCCATCCAAGCAAGGCTCACCTTCTCCAGCCACCATTTCACAAGGTTTTTATCTGCTCCTCCAATCTAACGCCAAACCTCGGCCACAATAACGCTTTTCGATACCAATCAAAGGGAGAAGAAAGGTGGGATGGCAGGATAACACATTAACTTTTGGTTACACGGACGCCACCCATCCATCCATACCACACTTTCACCAACTATGTATGCTAACATGCAGATATTACTTATAACCTATATAACCTATGAATCTCTAATCATCATCATCATCATCTCATCTGCCTACAAAATCCTTCTTTTCTTCTTTCAACAGCCTTGTAGCCACGTGTTCAAGCTTTTAGACTTTGAACCTCATCCCAACTTTAACTCCCTCCTGAAAACTGGTGATTATTATTGTTCTACATCATCTTTAGAATATGAAGAAGAGAGGAGGAAAGGAATGATGTATTATGAAATCAAATGGTTGTTGGTTGGATGGATGGTTGGATGGAACGTAATTTTAAAAACAGCTTATTTTGTACATAATGTTCGTACATCCGCAAACAACAAGGAGCTTAATGCGGCTGCAACCTCTTTGAATTTCTTGCTAATTCCTTTTTGCCTCCGAATAAGTAGCAGTCCTCCTCCTCCTCCTTCTTCCTCCAAGTCCCAATTTGGTGAGCTTATATACATTCACTCTCTTTTCCAAATAATAATAATGGGAGGGAGGCGTCTCTCAATTTAAAGGATTTGCAACATCTCCTCATCCATCCTACAAGCCTCAGCCTCCATCCTTGTAGACTTCTGCAGAACTTGACGTAAACTGTATTAAGCACATCAAAGGAAAACAAGGACGAAGAAATTCAATATCGTTTGCTCAAAGAAATGTGAATAAGTAGTCGTGGTGACGGTGACGTCTGCTAGTCTTGTTGGTCCTCTTCTTCGTCGGTTGGATTTTCTAATTCTCTCTTGTACCACTTGTACGTACGGACGTACGTATATTTATTTAGTGTTGGATAAAAAAAACGTGCTCACATTAGATTAGACGAACTATACAGATACTACCACCAACCACACCACCACTCTGCTCACGTATTTCTGAGAGCCGTTAATTAATGGTAAAGAATGGCCCTAAATTTGAAGGGTACTACTATATAGAAGAACAAGCGTAAGGGATGTTTAGTTTGGTTTTCACAGGTTTGTTGACAACATAAATCAGCTTTCTATGTCGTCTACGTGCTCCGGGGTGAATAATGAGAATCAAAAATAATGAATTTGAGGGGGGAGAAGCAGATTTTAGTCCACTCGAACTTTCCTTTCCCGGAGGTGTCTTACTAGTCGTCGCTTTTATGACCCATCTAAATGATGTACATTTACTCAGAATCATAAAAAGATCTCAATCCCATTCATCCAACCATTCCCACACTACTACATATACACACCGTACATGATTTGCACTAACTGCAAGCTATCCAACCACTCATTCCACTCATTCCATCCATCCATCCTAACTTCCTTCCATCCATCCACCCCCGAAAAGGCCTTCCAACAATAAACCATGCTGGTCAGGGCAGGGAGAAAGTAAGTAAAAGAAAGTCAAACTTGCTGAAATGGAACTTTGAAAGTTATAATAGCACAGACAACACACACACATTCCTTTCACTCAACAAACCTTCCCTTCCTTCTTCAGCCGGTCTCCATTCCATCCACTCTTACTTTCAAACTCTAAATAAATAAGTGGGATGAAGCTCGTCTTTTGTTTGTACATGTGATTAAATTGATTTTTTTTATTTGAACCTCCGAATTTTCCAAGCTGTTCGAAATGAACCCAAAAGCTATGGAAAATAACCAACACACAGAATGTAATAGCTACGGGATGGCTTTGTTTACGACTTCAATCTCGTATTACGACTCAAACATGAGAAATGGAGCGAGCAGTATAATACGCTTTCTTTGGATAAATAGGAAATGCCCAGCAGAATTTGGACCTTATTGTGGTACGGAGTGCCTACTTGATTATTTTAATAGGATTCAATTCCAATTGGTTTAACAGAAGACAACACACCAAACAAGCTTATCATCACGCACAGCAAATTGGGATGTAATTTTACGACGTTTTCAAGCATTATTTATTTACACGTCAAGTCAATGTACGTCCTCAACTCAATGAGACATTTGTGAAATAATGTCGTCATAAGTTAAAGTAAATTAGGTCGTAGTTCGTAGAAGAAAGGAAGGCGTGTTGGTATTCATATAGTTTCCATCTGTTTTACGCTTGTCTTGTCCCACGCACCCAATAATACACACATAAACGTATAGTTTAGATGTCCGTCCATCCACCTTGACAAATTCTGACAAACTTTTCCAGGATAATTGCGCACAAATACTTTTGTGAGTGAAAGTCGAGTTATTGAGTCTAGACCAGACCACTGAATAATAATTGAACAGCATTATCATTTTCACCTCAAAACTATTCCACTTCTTCATTCATGGTGTGTCGCACATATAAATCTATTACAATCTAAAAATTCCTCTATTAATATAATTTTGTTGGTCGAATTACAAATGAGAATATTTTGTACTGCAAATGAATATGAATTAAATGAGGAAAGTGGAAATGAAAGAAGCTAAAATTATTCTCACTGCCGCGCGCCGCCTCACTTCCACGAAGTGTTGAAGGATGTCAAAAGTTTAGAAGAGAGAATATTATATCCAAAGCCGCCATGGAGCTCTCTTGGGAAGAGGACGTTAATGTTTTCAAGTTATTCCAAGATTTTATGACCGAATTAGAAGACAAACATTGGCTTAATGATGTCAATAAAATTCAGAGAGGGGCCGACGAAAGTTTCGCAGTTTGTTCTTATTATAATACACTCGACCTCAGCTCAGGATCTGCTGAAATACAAGGAGTGGAATTTGTCAAACAACTGAGAGTCTGCTGCATGATAAAAGGCCGTGTGGATTGCATAATTTATGAGAGTGCATGGGTAAAGTGGTGAATAAGTAATGTGCTTTGTGTGTGGTGGAGAAAGCTGGAAGCAAACAAAACAAGCTTGTTGTATGCATATATATATATATCTGTATTATACCGATAGATAGATAGCAAAGGATCCTACTTGTGTGCATGGCGTCAGTTAAGAAATATATCCCTTTCCAACAAAGCTCATGTTAACTTACCACATTCAATTTAGTGAGCATGTTCAAATTTCTACTACATAGCTATATCTATCTTTATTTCTCTCCTTTAATCCATGTGCAACAAGGAAGGAACAGGTTACTTGCAGCAAGTGATGTCCAATAGCATGGTCTGCTATTCTCCGAATAATTCTCTGTCAATTATAGTATCAGAGTAGTAAATACCGTTTAAGAAGTCGTCGAGCTTGGGGAACAAGCTCGAACGGAGGCGGCGGTGGCGGTGGCAAGTAATGAGACTTTACTACACAAAATATATGTCAAAGACAACGAATAGAGACAGATGAGCATTGAATTCAGCTGGAGGTCTGGAAACTGTCACATTAAATGAGACGAAGAGAAGGCGATTATAATTGTTTGTTAAGCAAGTTGACACAAGTATCCGGAATGTATTTACGATGCACTTCAATAATCCAACGCTCCACTAGTCAACGGTTGACACTACTTTTAATTACATTCCAACAACACTTTGTCGTCCCTCCCTTGGAGGATATACATTGTCTTTGGTTTGTTTAGATATCCCCCTTGTTTCCATCCGTCAACTGGCATTTTGTTAGTTGTTACATTGGTTCAATGTTACACTAGCTCTTCACGAGAGACACACACATTACTCTCCTATTAAAAACTAAAATTCCTATGCAGAACAGAAAGATTAGTTGGTTTTCACACCAGCATAGCAGCGATGAACACTATTATGAAAATCGGTTATTGTCCTATTATCCCCCTCTTCACACGTACGTAAATACATACATACGTCATGTTGATAAGTGCATATATATTTTACAAAGACGACAATTATAGACAATGAGATCATAGGTGGTGGTTGTTGTGTAGGCAGATGGTAGTGTGACGTGACATGCTCAAATCTGTCATAATACCATAAATACATACATAAATCGTTTGAGAATTTGAGACTGTTCTTTGGAAGCTGGGGTGTGATACTATTAATGTAATATTTGTTCATTCATTCATTCTCCTCGCATAATTTCCAAGCATATACATAGCACATCGAGTTGACTGATGTATGAAACGACCTACCGTGAATATTTAATGCATGTAATAGCAATGAGCCGCATATTATTAAGTATGAACATGCATATTATATCCACCCACCATGCAGCAATACAATGGTGATACACAACAGCTACAAACAACAATAGTTGTTAGGTTGTTGGTTGCAGTAGCAAACTTATTATTATTATGAGCGTCACATGGTGTGTGATGTGGTGTGGTGAAAGTTTGAGACCACATTGTTGTCGTTAGCATAATATGCAACCCCGCAACAAAGGCAGTGTTATTATGTACAACAAGAAAGAAACAACCCAGTTTTGCTGCAGCACTAATGAATGTACGTACAACCGACAGGACTGAAAGTCAGAAACTAATCGAAGCCATTGATCAACTAGTAATTAATGAGGCTGGGGTGAAAACCGGCAACGAAGAAGATTTATTATTAATCTTCTTTTGTCTTAGCGTGCCACAAACTCATATCTGAAACAAGAAGAAGAAAGGAAGAAGGCAAGCAGACAAACACAACGGTGTACTTTTCCCCTCATTGTTATTCCACCAAGAAAGCCACATTAAAGCAGTCAGTCAGTCAGTAGTCATGCAGAGGTGCATAGTTCGCAAATGAACGTAGTAGCACTTGAACCCGTTCATTCCTCTTCTTCTTCGTCGCCTTCTTGAGCTAACATCCTCTTTTCACTTCTACTTCATCGCATCTGAAGAATCAGGAATCGCAATTCAACACTCCTTTCCATTTCTATATCAATTAACAACCAACAAGGATTTCTCCTCCTCTCAACCAAAGCTAGCTCTATTCTGAACAAATCGTGTTACACAAGAGGAAGAGTGTGAGACCGTGTAATAATAATAATGATGCAAACTCTGTTATAACACAGAACAGTGATATTACACAACACTTTCACCAACACCAACACCACCACCACTCCTCTTCCTCTCTCTCTCTCTCTCTCCCAGACACAACATTACACCAAATTCATAAATACTTTACCAACTTTTAATACCCTTTTCTAATTCCTCAAACTGTCCAAGAAAGTTACAGACTCAATACGTGGGAATTATTTCATCCTTGTCATCGTCTTATTGTCTACCATCATGCACTCCTGTCTATCGAACACTCGTGGGGGGCATGTCTCGATTGCTAATCGAGTGGAAAGAAAATCAGAGATATATGTATTATATATGTTGAGGAACTTTATTTTATTGCAGCGTGGGCGGGCATAAGGACAAGGTTGTGGGTATATATGTTTGTGTGTCAAGAGAATGATAATGATGATGATATCATGCATGGAATGAAACTTTTACGACTACTCAAATAAATTATCACTTTGAGGGTTATCATTGTTATGACTTATATAACAATACTTATTGCGGTGTGTGTCTGTATGTATGTGAATATATGGGAAATACTTACTACCTATACTTAATATTGTTGCGTCATCCCCATTTAAAGTCGTTACACAAAAGTTCAACAGCATATATCCTGGTTTATGAATATGAGTGCAATTGTATCGGTTAAAACTTAATGTATTATTCAGTCTGCGTGGTTATCACGTGCAAAAGTAATTTGCTTTTACAGATATTAATTAAACAATGTCGTGAATTGGAAAATGCAAACTGATTAAAAGTTTTGATGCACGCCGTACATGAAAAACATCAAAGACTATCAGAAAACTTTCTGGACTTTCTCCTGCAGAATCAGCAGACAGAGGGGAAGCTTTTGTTATTTTCATTTTATGACGTAGAATGCTTTGATATTAATTTTGAAAGATGAAAAAACCATTAGAATCCTATTTCTCATCAATAATTCACAACAAGCAGAGATGATTTAACAATAACATATTCCTTGAGAGTGAAGGCAAGTGCAGACGGATGGTGAATTTACATAAATACTAAATTTGCACGGATTTTGGTTGGAGACAAAGAAAGAAAAAGTTTAAGACATCGATGAGACAGACAAATACAACTTTTAGGAATAACTTAAAATTCGAAAATATGTTACTGCTGTTGGTGTTGGTAGCCTTTCCTTGAAATGCATATGGTTCCTTGCAAAATATTCTGCACTCAAGCCATGCCATGCAAATTCTTTCTGCAGCTTCAACTGCTTTACTATATACTCCACTTTTAATCGGAAAGAAGGAAACTCTGGAATTGTTGTTTATCCATCCACGGTTATCGAAACTGAACTTAGAGTGAGAAGCGGACGATAATAATAAAAGCACAATAATGTAATAAGTAATGGTATCACATTTAATCCGATCTCACTTATACTTTTGACATTGAATATGTTAGGCTTAATCGGATGACCCATGGAAAAATTGTGTTTACTTTCAATCTCACATCGTCAACATTTCATAACCTTAACCCCTCACATGCACCACCATGCTCCACAGTTACTACATACATGTTTATGGAATACCATGACATATACATCATTTTATCCGGGAAAGGTAGCCAGTCACATTTCACTACGATGAAGTAATTCAAAAACAATTTAAAAGATATTTTTGGAAGAACCTCCTTATTCTAATAATAGTGTCTTCATTGAGAAAAACAATTTACAAGTTTAGACATTATGGGCGCATTATTACTCATTCTGTACATTTGCTTTCTCTTTATATGAACAATTTGGTGCGGATTATGTGGTTAAAATTAAATATACTTGGCAAAGCTGGATCACAAATGAAAACTCTGAATATTACAATTATACAATAATATAATTTTACTATTTTACATGATATTATTATGCAGCACATATTGAAGACCCTATTGCAGTGTTTGTAACTGTGAAAATAACATGAAATTAATTAAAAAGAATATACATAATATATATATGTGTCTATATATGATTTATTTAATGCGAATATATTATTGGAATGCAATCAAATAAGAAAAGATACGACTTAAGTTTCATTTCAAATTAAAAATGGGACGCTGCGTCTTTCAAGAAACCTATTTCAGAGCTAATTACAAACTAGTGTAATACAAAGTACAATAAAATGAAGAGGTTGATTGCGTCAATGTAACTCAAGGGTATCGAATCGGTGTCTAATTTCACCGGCTTCACTTTCTCTCACTCACAACTTTGTATGCATGATTCATCATATCCATCTCACTCTCCTGACGCACCTTTATTAGTAGCTTCAGCTACTTATGCGATGCGTTTGTGTGTCCGTCTGTCCGTATCCACTACTCTTCGAAAACGGTGATAGATATTAGAAATCTGATTTCGACAACTTGTTTGTAAACTATGGAGGATTACCTGGCGAAAAAATCAGGTCAATCGGACCACCCCCACAAGGTGCAGGGGGTGTGGTCACTACATTTTTAAATGGCAACATAGGGCATGTATGGTATCATTCGAAAGCTATGGCTAAGGGCTACAACTTTACTATTGACACTTGGGTCATAGGACCACCCCCCATGTCAGGGGGTGCGGTTGGATGAAACGGGGCAACATGAGATTATTACATAACTTGACTCTAGCAACACTGTAGAGCATGTTACAAGCCACAGCACCTCCCCCTGAGTGCAGGGGGTGTGGTTGAGCAATATGGGGCAACGTGTACCAATTAAGCATTTCTAACACGCTGAAGCTACTCTTTACGCCTGTACTTGAACAGTTTATTCTGATCTCTCTTTGAACTCTGATTACCAAAAAGTCATTCAAGCTCTCTGTGATGATCCGATATTATGGTGATGCTAGGAGGAGGGTTGAGTCATTCAATCACATTACATATAAGACTATATAATCTATATGCCTAGCTCTTTGCTGACGAAGGCTCCAAAGAATATATGGACTCAATCATGGAAAAAGTGGCACACTTTGACACACTCAAAGTGCCCTGGCTTAAATTAAATACTCGGAATAACTCATCACACACATATTTGATTTTATGACTATATTGACACTTTCATCATAAACCACTCAACTTAAGTGAACCAAAACAATTTAAATTTTAGTTTAAGTAGAACCTATTCCATGCTGAATGATATACAGATATTGCACAGATTGACAAAATCTAGGAAAACTATAGAGCTATTTGAATTAGATACTATAGTTCGCTTCATAGTTTTATGGGCAATTTACCTCATTCCCATCATTTCCCCTTCTCTCCGGATCGAATGAAGGAATACAATTTCGAAATTTTATGTCTCCATCAGTTTTCGTGAAAATGATGAGATTTCCGAGGACTCATGCTGATCTCTCTCTCTCTCCTCTCTATCATCGCTTTTCCATTGAGACAATCCAATCGAATCCACATTATTCTGTGATGTGAGGAGTTGAAGAGTGTCAAATTCATGCATGAAACACAATAAGCAAAAATGAAACGTGAGGTATGGATATGAATCGAGTTGTTGTCCTCCTACTCGTTGACATAACGCAATTCAGAGAGTGGAATACGTTTACAGTTATGTATGTATTCCATACGGTTTGTTGAGTGAGATCTTCATTCTCGTCTGTATCTGGAATCGATTTGATGTCACTTAACTTCAATCAGTTCTGCTGAGTGGTCTAATATATCGACAAATTCAATCCACTACTACTGCCCTCAATTTCTAAGGTCGGGTCGGGTTGGAGAAAGTACTTGGCTTGTTGAGTTCATACAAATCTTGTTCACATCATCACGTATGCAGCAGAAGAGGAGAAAACAGGAGTATATATGTATATAACAAACATGGATAGAAATCAGCACCATAGTGTTGTTGAGTTGGATTTCACCCTTTCTGTTCATGGGCAGGATCTTTTACTATTATATATTGGAGAAAGCCGGTATATTATGCGTAAATCGTATGCAGGTCGCAAGAGTGAAATAACGATATTCACAGCCCTCTGACGATAGAAAAACTATACTTTCTCTTCAAATCCAGAGATACTGTTGGGAGTTGAGAAATCTCACAATAATGTGAGACTCACATTGCACATTGCATGACATCCCATTTCATATGTAGTATTATCGAATTATAATATACTGCCATTTAATTAGTAATTATAATAAATTGTTGTAATAAATTGGAGCTGACTTTACTCGTCAAAATACAAATATATAGCACCAAGCCGGCGCAGTTGACCGGCAGACAGAGATCTCGTTAGGTTAGTTGTCTAATAATAATTCTGCTGTCTGAAGACTGAATTCGAAGACCTGCGGAACATTATTTTGCCTCTTCGTTGACCTCAGTTTGACAATATGGATTCTAGAGTAATGGATATTCTTAAGAAGTCTAACTAACTCTATCTGCCATTATATCAAATTCGTGGGTAAGAATACGAAATTTACCATATATATTATTTTTTAATTTAAAAGTTAAATAAGAACATAAATAATTAATTTCAGGGTTGACCCCAAATGCGTTGTGTAACATGACGTTTATAGAACTGCGGAGTCTGATTCCGGCCCAGGAAACAAACAGGAGAAAAATCCTTAAAACTTAGTGAATTGTATAAGTATGCAGAAAAAAAGAAGCATCAGGCACCGAAACGGACAATCAGAAAAAGATAATTGACGCCATTATCGTTTACGATGAGCGTCTGGGGGACTAGCCGTATCTTGGATAGATCTAAAAAACGCGACAGTAGAAATGTAAAAGAACAAGCCAGAAAAGTAGAACTTATTTTGTATACAGACGTTTCATATTGTAAGCTTATTTTCACTCAAATACAAATTCAGACTTGTCAAACATTCGCTTTATTATTAAGCTTATCAAACGGCAATAAATGAAACGAAGACAAATATAACTAATATATACAAATAAGTAGAAAAATATATATTATGTAGTTTTTTTTATGCGAATTCCCTGTCAGATAAATTGTTATGCGTGGTGGTTATATGATTCATTCTATTTGATTGACATCAATGCATCCCTTGCACATTGTAATTGAGTCATATTTAAATTCAACGATTTTAATACGTATATTTTGTTTAGAGGTTTCTTCATAATAAAGTTGCTTTGATTGAACGCGTCCTTTTTAACTAACTTCTCTAATTCCGCCATACCTAATTAATCATTAACACCATGATATAAAATTGTAATTAATTAATTAACTAAGAATTTCAATAATTAAATAATAAAAGGCAAATAAGGTGTGTTTTTTCAACAACAAAAATAATGGGTAAGTTGAGAATTGAGACACGTTTTCCCATCGAGTTATTAGAGGCCCCACATTTTCGCTCCTTCACTTGTATAAATTTCCCCAAAGCTCAACTCAACATTCACTGGTCTGGTTAGTTTGCTCTATCCAACAACTCCAAAAACTCTCTCGCGAGGAAGGAAATCGCCAAATTCGACACAACTCCCAATTTTCCTCCTCCTCCTCCTCCATTCAACCCAATCTGACATTTTCTCATCTAAATTATCAATACAAAAAGGTAAGTCTACTTTACTTGGTGAGCGCTTTACGCCATTTTCTAGGCAGAGGTTGAATATACGATAGATCGCAAAAAGCAAAAAAAAAACAAAGATTTATTTTGAGTTTGACTCAGTTTTGCAATTAGGTCAGAATCATATTTTAATTTTTTTTGATTGGGCATTGTAAATGAACATATAAAACATATAGAGACACATTTTTTGTTTGAGGATTAAATATTTAATTCATTATGTTTGCAATGCGAATTGTATTTATTGTTTGAATTTCATCACTATCAAGGGGAAAATTTAATTTAGATAGGAACAATGTTAGTGAAAGTGCTATAATTGCGTAATTTGGTATGAACAAAGAATGTGCGAGTTGATCAGGAGTGGAATGTTAATTTGTGTTATTAATTTGTATACTTTTGTTTCAAATAGAACACAAGCATCTCCGGCAACCTTTCTGTTCGTAAGAAGAAAAATGTGGTGTTAGACAAGTGTGGGAGTGCCAGGTGCTGGAGAAGAAGTAGAAGAAGAGATTGTTGGCGAATATAGTGAATAGAAGATCAATACCATGGCTGTGGACCAGGTATGTACGGATGATGAGCTTCTTTTTTAATAAAAGTACATTTTTGATAAGTACACGGTGTTAATTAATTTAGGAAATTCAGCAGCTGGAGTTGCTCTGCAAACATTTGTATGAGTCGAGTGATCCAATCCAGCGTCAAGAGGCTGAGAAAACGCTTGTGGAATTCCAAGTATGATTTTTTATTATACTAAATCCCATTTGGTGAGAAATAGATCAAAAGGTTAAATGGATCATTTTTATATCCAGAACTCCCCAGACTCATTGGTTCGGTGTCAATTGTTGCTGGAACGAGCTACTTCTTCATACGCACAACTTTTAGCGGCCACAACATTGACCAAACTGGTTTCAAGACCTACCCAAATAATCTCGTTACAACAGAGAATGCAAATTCGTAAGTTTTCTGAAGGAATGACAAAGTTTCCTTAATGTATATTGAATTGTAATGCATAATGATGGATTAGGTAACTACATTCTGTCGTATTTGGCGACCCGAGTTAAATTGGATGCTTACGTGATTCAATCACTTGCCACACTTTTTGCCAGAATTACCAAACTAGGGTGGTTTGATATGGATAAGGAAGACTTTGTGTTTCGAAATGTGATCAATGACGCCAGCACGTTTTTGCAGGTATGATTTTTAATTGTATTCAATTGTTCTCTTTGAAATTAAAATTAATACTTGCTTTCCCGTCATCAAGGGATCTGTGGAGCATTGCACAATTGGAGTTCAGTTGTTATCTGTGTTAACTAGTGAGATGAACCAAGTGTCTGAAGGTAAGAAAAACACTTGGGAATTGATTCACTCTCTTTTTATGGTCTACATTGCCCTATTTCATTAAATCACACATGCTTCATTCCAGCGGACGCAAACCGTTCCTTGACAAAACATCGAAAAATTGCGTCATCCTTCCGGGATCATCAACTTTTTGAAATATTTCGTCTTTGTTGCACTCTACTCAAATCAGCTATTGACAATAGTAAAACTTTGGCGATGGAAGGAGAGTTACAGGTAATTGACAATTGGATTATCATGGACGATTTAAATTTTGCATCTATACTAATCATTACTGTGTTATTTTTGTAGCAAGCCTTAATGAGCCAACTCTTACGCTTGGCTCACAACTGTCTCACATTCGATTTCATTGGGACATCCACGGATGAATCGTCGGATGACTTATGTACCGTTCAAATTCCCACAAATTGGCGTCCAGCTTTTCTTGATTTCAGTACACTGCAATTATTTTTTGATTTGCATCACGCACTTCCTCCAAGCTTGTCTCCAATGGTATTCAATTGTTATTTATTCTATCATATTGCATGAGGATGGTGTCGACATTACTCATGACGATGATTTTATTTAGGCTTTATCATGCCTTGTACAAATTGCGTCTGTGAGGAGGTCCTTGTTTAGCAATGCAGAAAGAGCCAAATTTTTGACCCAACTTGTTAATGGAGTCAAACACATTCTTCAAAACCCTCATGGATTAAGCGACACCAACAATTACCACGAATTCTGCAGGTTGCTCGCTCGTCTGAAATCCAATTACCAATTGGGGGAGTTGGTGTTGGTTGAAAGTTATGCCGACACAATTGGTCTCATTGCCAAATTTACGATTGATAGCTTACGAGTAAGTTTGACAAATGCTAAGTTATAAGTTGCATGTTTAACTTGAAATATATTTTATCGTATTTTTAGCAAATGCTGCAAGTTGCTCCCAACAGCGTTCATTATCTTCTAAGCCTATGGCAAAGAATGGTTGCCTCTGTTCCATACGTGAAAGCAACGGAACCTCACATGCTGGAAACATTTACACCAGAAGTGACCCGAGCCTATGTTACCTCTAGAATTGATTCTGTGGCAGTTTGCATTAGGTATACAAGTTTAATATACATCTGGCTGAGCATCCTTGTGTTCTTATGAAGTTATCTTAATATTGTTTTTGTTTCATTCAAAAGGGAAGGTACAGAGGATCCTTTAGAGGATACATCGATGGTAACACAACAGTTAGAACAACTCTCCGTAATTGGTCGGTGTGAGTACCAGAAAACCTGCAGTTTAATCGTGCAGCTTTTTGATCAAGCTGCACAAAATTATCAAGAAATGCTCCAAAGACGAACACCTCCTACTCCGGTTGATCTCGCAATTCAAGAAGGTATCAATATTTGTCGTGTATTAAATGAAATGTTTCAATACTTAAAATATTTTATTTAATTTTAGGGCAACTGACTTGGTTGGTTTACATTATTGGTGCCGCGATTGGGGGTCGCGTGTCTTTCAATACTAACGAAGAACATGACAGCATGGACGGTGAATTGGTTTGTCGGTGAGTCCAGATATAATTTACTGCAAGAAATGGGCATGTATAATTCCCACTTTTGTCCACACAGGGTACTGCAGTTGATGCAATTGACGGATTCACGTCTTAGCCAGGGCGGGTGTGAGAGGCTCGAATCAGGATACTTGTCGTTTTTTGAACAATTTAGAAAGATATATGTTGGGGACCAAGTTCAAAAAGCGTCGAAAGTATATCGAAGACTGTCTGAAGTTTTGGGGTTGACAGACGAAACAATGGTTTTAAGTGTTTTCATTCGAAAAATGTAAGTTTTAAAAACTACATTGAATAATACTCAATGTACTAAGTACATCCACTTGATTCAAACAAATTTATTTATGCCAACAGAATAACTAACTTGAAGTATTGGAGTCGTTGTGAACAAATATTATCTAAAACACTTACTCTATTGAACGATTTGTCAGTGGGATATAACAGCGTGCGCAAACTAGTCAAATTGGACGAGGTCCAATTTATGCTTAATAATCATACCGTAAGTGTGATCCCATTATGGTCCCAAAACCAATATTTATTTACATACATATATATTCAAACTTTAATCATGTCATTACAGGGAGAACATTTTCCATTTTTGGGTCTCAATCAAAATGTTAATGACTTGCGTTTTCGAACTGTATTTTACACAGCCCTTGGGAGACTTTTGATGGTAGACCTTGGAGAAGACGAAGATAAATTTCATACCTTCATGGTGCCTTTAACTTGTAAGGATCTTAATTTAATTCAAGTTTACGATATTAGCTAATATAAGCATGTAACCAACTATTTTGATGTTTCACAGCTCAATTAGAAAGCGTGGGACGGCTTTTAGCAAATGCAGAAACTGCAATGTTTAGATCAGAAGAAGCAAAATGGACAATTGTTGGAATTGCTCGAGACCTACGCGGAATCGTATTTGCCTTTAATACACGAACGTCCTACATGATGTTCTACGACTGGGTGTTAGTTCATATACACTAAATTCCTTTTCTGAATGATGATTACCTAATTTTTGATTTTCTTAGATATCCTGCCTACGCACCGATACTCCAAAGAGCTGTTGAGCTGTGGTATCATGATCCTCATGTCACAACCCCGGTTTTAAAATTATTTGCGGAATTATGTCAAAATCGCTCACAAAGATTGCAGTTCGATGTATGTTCTCCAAATGGAATTCTCTTATTCAGAGAAGCCAGCAAAATGATGTGCAACTATGGTACATATTGACACAATTGTTTAATTTCATAAATTCCTATGCATTTTATGTATCGTTATATTTACATAATGTATTAATATTTCAGGAAATCGAATTCTTGCCGTCGAAGTCCCAAAAACTCAACTCTATCCTCTAAAACTCAAAGGAATATCCGTTTGTTTTCTTTTACTGAAAGCTGCTTTATGTGGAAACTACGTGAATTTCGGAGTTTTCCGATTGTACGGCGATGAAGCTTTAGACAATGTTCTCAATTGTTTCGTTAAATTACTATTATCGATACCCCTAGCAGATTTGATGGTATGTAATTCATTGTAGCTTATTGTATTTGTAGACAGTTCAATAACTTTAAACTATTTTTGTAGGACTTTCCAAAACTATCTCAAACGTATTATGTACTATTGGAGTGTGTTGCTCAGGATCACATGAACTTCCTTGCCTCTTTGGATCCCAGCATGTTTCTTTACATTCTTCAATCCATTTCTGAGGGCCTTGCTGCACTCGGTAATTAAATATTAATTCAATTCCAAAATATGTTAGAAATTTGCTCATCATTATATCGTCTAATTGACAGATACCATGGTATGCGCCGGTTGTTGTGCAACATTGGATCATATTGTTACTTATTTATTTAAGCAATGGACTCTCAAAAGTAATACAATTGATTTCAGTACTTGATATGAATCTAACAATTAAATTTCATAATATTCAATTAATAGACAAAAAAATTCCTCGCGTCATGCCCATGACGAACAACGAGCGTGTTCTTCAGATCGTGGAGCAGCA
Organism: Folsomia fimetaria; assembly: GCA_034695645.1. Taxonomy (NCBI): domain Eukaryota; kingdom Metazoa; phylum Arthropoda; class Collembola; order Entomobryomorpha; family Isotomidae; genus Folsomia; species Folsomia fimetaria. Next base: position 29,738 of record JAQFZJ010000075.1, read on the forward strand.
TCCTGAAATTCTGCAGCAAATGCTTGCAACTGTATTAAATATTGTGATGTTCGAAGACTGTCGCAATCAATGGTCAATGTCAAGACCATTGCTTGGGCTAATTTTATTGAATGAGGAAGTGAGTAACATAAGCATTAGATCTTATTTGTGTGCATATTGTACTGGCTGGATAACTTCTTATAATTTTGTAATATAGTACTTTGGACAGTTAAGGGAAACTGTGATTCGTAACCAACCCGTTGAAAAACAAGCATCTATGGCCGCGTGGTTCGAGAGCCTGATGGAAGGCATTGAAAGGAATTTGTTAACCAAAAATCGTGACCGGTAAGTAATATTTTGGTTTCAATTCATTTCTAAATAGCGTTTCATTGGACGAATCTAATAATATGGATGTAATGAATGACCATAGGTTCACACAAAATTTGACCGTATTCCGACGGGACATTAATGAATCACTGAAGGGACCCAATACCACGGTTAATGTCAGCGATATGATGACATGCTGATTTAGGCGTTGGTGCGACTGAGAATGTGCTCCTTTTGTTTTGAAACTACACGATTAGATACTTCAATTTTATCAATGATATTGTACAAGTTTTATAAAAATCTACAGTGGAAATACATAATTTTCAATACGATTCCGAAATGCATTTTATTTTGTTTCTTTTTATCATACTCAGATTTAAGACTTAGTTAGATACAAATACAAAATGAGCATTTCATTAGAATAGTTAATTTATAAAAATGGATTTTCTGTTGTCAAAGGTATTAAAAATTAAACAAAGGTAACATTTGCTAATTCTTCATCAGTACAATTTGAATTGATATCAATTATCTCAATAACATCTTTCATATGCTTCGTCTTTGGAGTAAAATGAAGATGTCGTGGTTTTACCTTGACCGAATTCCATTTCTTTTCCTGCATTGGAGGATTAAACTCCATTGCAAATCCTGGATTGAACTTATTGCAGATAGCTTCAGGAAGCCTGAAAGTGTATTTACGTTACGTTGTTAAAATAGGATCGTATTATTATTATTATGATCATTATTTATTTAAAACTTACACATTCATAAGTTCGGAAGGCATTTTTTCATTTGGATTCACCAGCGATTTGGCTAGTTGGCTGACCCAAGGATGATAATGGGACTAATTAACAAACATTAACCATGTTAAATTAGTGAACTTTGTTCTACAAAATTGTCATACAACAAATCTCTTACCGCCAATGACGTGACTTCCCACATTGTGGAAGCATTAGCACAACTGTGGTCAGGATCCTCCAACTCAGGCAAGTAAACTCCACTCGCACCACCCCCATCACAGTCAAATAGAATATTGACAGCAGGTTGTAACTATAAACAGAGAATCAGCACTTTAATACACAAAGGAATTGTAAATTTTGTTAAGAATATGCTACAACTTACTCGCATTATTTGTTTTAATTGTACTAAGATAGCAGCTGTGTCTTGGTGTTCCAATTGTAGTGCGGTTGTGGACAATCGCTTCGCAAACGCGATAGCTCTTGGGCCTGGCATTTTGTGTCGTCCGAGGCCAAGTCGAGCACAACGTAACGCAATACTAACGTCACTTTCGGTTCTTCCTGTAAGCATTAAAATCGTAAATGAATGCAAACCAGACGATAGTTTAAAAAATAGTATATATTCAATGTACCACAACGCAAGTTAATCAAAGTTGTGTATAAATGTTTGTGGAATGAAGTGGGGTCTAAAGTTAGGGCAGATCCTTGTCCATCCAAAACTGCTAGAACAGTTGAAATACATAGCAATATTTGTCGTTGTTTCAAATGACCCTCGTTGAGCAATCTTTCCAGCACTTTGAGAATGTCCTCAAAGAAATCAATATTAATAACATGTGCAAACCTAGAGAAACGTACATTGTTAATAAAAAACTTTCATTATATACAAGAACAAGAACCCAATAATACACATACTTTGAAAGTCCTTCCAATACGCAAGACAGGATTTTCGAATTACTTTCATTCTTGAGAGCTCTAAAGTATATTGTGAAGACTAATTTTGTAATTTCTGTTAGGAAATGTGATTTTTTGTCCTTGTTTTCTTCCGCACATGCTTCGAGTAGTTCTTTCTCAAGAAGGACAAGATCTTTCGCTTTCTAGAAACAAAAACAAGGAATAATTGTAAAATATATATTCAACATAGTATATCGTAGTAGCACAACATACCTTCCTATTTCGTTTTGAAAGCATTCTTCGCTGTTCAAAAGTAAGCTTTTTAGTCGGGTTTGCTTCTTCTTCTTTCTCCTTTTGTAGATCAACCTCTTTGATTCTCAACGCCAACATTACATTCAGAACCTCTTCATGAACCACCCGGCTACCTTTCCCAGCCATTTTAGATTTTATTAAATCATTTATTCGGCGCACAATCTAAATTATAAACAATTGAAATTAAACAGCAATTAAAATAAGTACATTCACACAATTTTAAATTCAGATTACCTCATATGAAATTTCTCCACGTTTGTCAACACGAAAAAGGGATCGAACGGAATTGAATACGGAGGTACGAATCGACGAATTCCAATTATTTAAATACGGAATTAAAAAGTTTGCGATATTTGTTGACATGTTGAAGTATGGATGACTCATTAGCATGCCACACATGCACTCTAAAGCGACAGTGCCAAGACTCACTTCAGACTAAAATAGAAAAATTGTCAAGTTAAGCGTTAAACATTTAAAAGGAGAATTTAAATAAGCAGATATCAATCATTACATTACTAAAAGGTACTGAAGGTCTTCGTCTTGGACAATACTTGCTCACAATATTCTCCAGTTTCTTAAGGTACATTTTGTACTTGGATAACAAATTGTTTTCAAAAGTTTGTAGATGTAATGTGTCCTTTTTAACTGAAAGTGAAAGTAATGTAATGTTAAGATTTTATTGTGTATAGAACAATAATAGCCATTAATGAAAATCAAATAAAACTAACGTTTTGTTCCCTCCGAATTGAAATGCTTAATTGCATAAGACGGCAATACATCTTTAAAGATTGTCATCAAAGACAGTGCACACAACTTGGGTGCTGTGTACGCTACAGCAGGATCATGCCCATCCATGATCATCAAAATTGATTCTAGATTCTTCATCTAATTAATAATAATATTTGTAATTTAAGCTAACAGTCAAACAAAATCTTGACAATTGAAATGTTGCAAAGTTAAACAATGCATACCTTATTTTGTGGATCTTCAAGGAATGAAGATGCCAATGTTGCAATTCGAACCTTGTATTGAATTAATGCAATCGATCTCTCATAATAGATACGTCCAAGGGTCATAGTAACATTTGTTTTATCTTCCTCCAAAGTCTTTGCATCAATTATGGGAGCCGTATGCTTAGGCTTGTGAGCGTATTCCACGTCCTGGGGAATATCCTGTCTTTCAACTCGCATCTCTAACTTCCCAGTCTTAGTTCTAATTGGCAACATTTCCTTATATCTTAGCTGAGACTCATCCATTTTCATAAGCTTCTCCTCGTAGTTTTCTTCCAGTTCAGTCTCTTCGCTCTGCGTCAGTTTCCTCTTTGTCTTTACATCTGTTTTTCCTTGTCCAAGTCTATAATAAAATCACATTATAATAATTACACCCTGTATTCAAGACGACGATTAAAACAAACTATTTAAAGATATGATCATACTTGGCTACTTTGGGCTTCACAAAATACTGCCGATTCTTAAACTCTTCACATTTCAAATGCGCCAAATCCTCATCTTCAATCATGTCCAGGACATCTTCCGTGTTTACTTCAGGCGCTCCAACTAAAACAAAGACGACATCACTCTACATCATCCAACTCTTGCACCAACTTACACGAACTACTATTTCAATTTATTTATGCAAACCTACCTCCATTGCTTGAATTATTCTTATTGTGCAACTTTTTCCGAACCACCACTTGAAGCTTGCGTCTTGCCAACACGACCGTCTTATTCTTCGTCTTCTTACCCGATGACATCTTGCCACCCTTAATGTTCTTCTTCTTGACCTGGCTCATCCCCCCTTTCTTAGACTTCCGATTCTTAGACCCCTATAACAAGCCACAAAAAACACATCAATTACCAATCGCAGATAAATAAGCAAACTCGATAAGCCACAAGATAACCCACCATCTTGCCGATTGTCAGCACCACTCCCCTCCCTTTTTCGTCACAAAAACTGTCCTTTTTGACAGAAATTACAAAATCAACGAATTAATTCAAGTCCAATTCGTGTGTCGCATGGCTGTTGAATAATGTGCATGTGCTATCCGGCAATGCTTGAACATGGCGGTGTGAGTGCGGGGCAATGGTAGACTCTTGTTTTTTATGAGTCATGGTCAGCTGATACCTTGCACTGCGCCTCCCATGAACACTAGGAAGGAACACAACAGAGAAAAGTACCCTTCGTTGTTCTTCGCTCAGCAGAGACAGAAAAGAAATTTATTAATTATTAATTAATAAATTATAGTATTAATTATAATAACTATAATTTTTAAAACAGCTACCTCACAACACGCACGGGTTTGTGGAAGATTCCCTCGTGTATCAAAATTCTAAAGTGGTGTGTGTGTGGCTGTGGTGGTATCCTCAACATCAAATCAACGTGTTGAACGTGTTAAATAGTTTTTGCTAGTAAAAACTGGAGAAAGAGAGACCATCTAAATTAAATTGTTCTTATCCTGACCGTCTCCTTCTTTGGTTGTGGTTATGGTTGGGAATGGGAAAGGGGCCGCCTCTCCAAACAAACAGCAAAAGAACGCCCCCACCGATAACGGAGATAAAGGGGACCATCCTGTTGTAGTTGCTGCTACTGTTTCCGCACCTGCTACTAGTGCTACTACCAACGGTGGCACTATTACGGCGATGACGAACCCTGCAAGAGAAGACTTTCGAGCAGGGGGTGGACCTGCTAATCATTCCGTGGACTCTGTATCCTCCGGTAATGTAACAAATTTTCCTGATTATGATCCCACCCATCAAGTATGCATGCATTTTGTCCATCTTATCATTTTTGTGAGTGATGGCAAAAGTGTGTGGACTTGTTAATGAAAAAGTACAGTCTTCACTGTGTCCATAGGGGTTATAGACGACATGCCAGTTACCCCAGGGGCACGTTCCAGTGTTCGTGAAAGTCAACCCCTTCTAAGGATGGACGACCTGTCATATCATAACCTGTTTCCAGGTAAGGAAGGACCAAGAATGTTTGTTATTTCATTAAAAATCATTGCTTGATAACACTGTGCATAATGCTGGATGGAATAGACCAATAAGAGAAAGTAGAGAAAGTTTCAAGTAGTTGTACATAGGTATAGTTCATCCACGTGAAAGGAATTAAATGATACAAGTAGGAAGGATGGGGCGGCGTATGTCATATGCATGTAAAATATAAACTATGTTTGCACAATGATTTATTGGAATAAACGACTACTACTGTACTGGATTGAATTGATAAACAACTCCACCAGCACGAATGGCACGAAATAAAATATGTTGTTGGTAAAAATGTGGCCACCTTAATTGAATGTGTGTGTGGACAGTGTTATGCACATCGTAAACTGAGAGAATCCAGGTGTGCCGTGGATTTTTTCCTACTTCAATATGATTTATTTTTGCCTGAGCCTATATATTTCTTCATTGTTTAACAATTACGCATTTTCATGGTAGTGTGGCAGTAGCAACTTTGTTTAATAACTGACGTTTCTATTTGCTAGTGGGTTTTTATGCATTCTACTAATGTTGCTTCAGAGGCGTAGGCTGACTGGAGAAACCTAATGATTTCTACTTAAGTTAGAAATTCTAACCTAGGTTCATTTACATATGCAATGCATGAATGAATTACAGTACTTGAACAGGCGGGACGGTTATCAAACATAATGGTTAAGCAAGCTTGATTATATCTGAATTAAACTTCAATCATAAATAAAGCAACAATTTATCCATGCCAGCTAATACGCTCCCTAAATTCAAATGCTAAATTGATGGGTTTAGTTTGCATTGCAATATTGAGTTTGATGACGTCCACATTCTATGCATGAATGCGACTACATGGTTTTAGCGAGTTGAGTTTTAGTTGTTAGCTTTCATCAGTCTTCCAAAATTGATTTACTCAACTCTGGCTGGTTACGTGTTCTGTTCTAAATTGAGGTCGTCTTCTTGTGCACTATTTGCTCAAACATTATATACTTTAGTTAGTTATCATCTGTGATGTGGTTGTGGTGGTTGGTAATCCATTCGTATAATCATATCCAATCCAAGTTCAATGTTTGAGAGTTCAGGCATTGTGGATTGTAGTGACATTACTGTACATCACAACAGAGATATATAAGATAGATAAGATAACAGTAGAATATAGTATAGCTTACATTACATTGGATTGATTGGATCTCTTGACAAAATAGTTTTCCAAGATCTAGGAAATTCAGCAGTGATTTAGAAATTACAGATCTATAAAGTTCAAATTGAGAAATTAATGTGCAATATTGAACATGTTGTTTGTGTGACTCATCATGCTTTCTGCGATGGCGTATCACGACGATCAAGACTATATATCACCTTTTACGATTTATAATCCAAATGTTATTGCAGATGATCCTATATTTACGGACTTGGTGCGACAAACTGAAATTGCCATTGATTGCGGTATTCTCCCCGAAAGGATTTACCAGGGTTCGTCAGGATCCTACTTTGTCAAAAGCGCTGTGAATGTAAGAAATTATATTTATGAATCCTTATGAACATGAGATTAAGCGTATACTTATATAATGTTTCATTATAATAGAAAACGATAGCAGTTTTCAAGCCCAAGGACGAAGAACCGTATGGACGATTGAATCCAAAGTGGACAAAGTGGTTGCATAAGTTGTGTTGTCCTTGCTGTTTTGGACGCAGTTGTCTAGTTCCTAACCAAGGATATTTGTCAGAAGCCGGTGCATCTCTTGTTGATACAAAATTGGAATTGAATATAGTCCCCAAAACCAAGGCAAATAACACCGTTATTTGTTTTCACCATCACTGTTTGGGTATTAGAAGTTTGTTTTTAATTTTCTAAACTGTTTTGTTGAACTCACAGGTAGTCAGATTAGTCAGTGAAACTTTTAACTATGTACGACTTGATCGCGAGAAGGCAAGAGCTAAACGGGCTGTGCTTGAGCGCTTTCCAGCTCTTGGTCGACGTTTTAACAGAATTGGACTGCCACCGAAGGTATGCTATTTATTGTGTTATCTTGGGTATAAACTATTCCTGAAATTTGATTGAATGTGTATCTTGATTTCAGACTGGATCATTTCAATTATTTGTGGAAGGATATAAAGATGCAGACTATTGGCTTAGGAGATTTGAACATGAACCATTGCCGGACGCTGTGCAAAAACATTTTCAATTTGAATTTGAGAGACTTGTAGTGTTGGATTACATTATTCGGAACACTGACCGTGGGAACGATAATTGGCTAATTCGATATGATAAACCAGATGTGATGAAAGACGCACCAGAAGAGGTACGCCGGATAATTTACATTTATGTATTTGTGTCGTTCATGTGACCATTCAAGTTTGTATATGTCTTTAGTTTGAATAATATATTGAAATTGATCCCAACAGGAATGGACTTTCGTTAAACCTCCGGCTGTACGGGTAGCTGCAATTGACAATGGCTTGGCTTTTCCCTTCAAACATCCAGACTCTTGGCGTGCATATCCTTACCATTGGGCTTGGCTCTCTTGTGCTAAAGTGCCATTCAGTGAACAGATCAAGAATTTGGTCCTTCCAAAGACTTCTGATATGAACTTTGTACAGGATTTATGTGATGATTTGTACCTGCTTTTTAAGGTTGTGTGGATATATTTTTCATTTATCGAACAAATTATTCATAAATTAATTGACATGACAGTAATGCTAACTTTCTGTATCTGCTCATTTCAGCAAGATAAAGGGTTTGATAAGAATGTTTTTGAGAAGCAAATGGGTGTGCTAAGGGGTCAGATACTCAATTTAAATCAAGCATTGAAGGATGGTCGAAGCCCAGTACAGCTTGTTCAAATGCCTTCAGTCATTATTGAACGGTTTGTGTTATATTTAATTTTAATTAATTACTCGGCCAACAAACCAATGAACTCGTAATATGTTTAACGTTCTAATTGTCCAGATCAACGGATCAGAGCAACGGTTCACTGCGATCCGTCATAAAACAGCGATTCCAACATGAAAGTCCTATATTCTCCTGGTGCTAGTTCAACTTTCGCAGTGCTACTACTAACGTCGTAACAACATGAAACAATTCCAGGAGGACACACCCAATTATTAGCAAGAGAGAAGTATACAAAACAAATTATTGTGAACCTAAGTATATATGAAGATTTGATACGACTTAAAATTTTTGCCTACTTGATACCTAATCCAGTTTCATTATTATTATCAACTGTCGTTTCTGTTTGTTCAAGGTCATAGTTGGTGTCTAATGTAATCATTGATACTTGAAGCTTAATTGTAATCAGTCACTCACCCGTAGGAACCCTCATTTTGTTAACAAATCTAAAAAAAAACGAATACTCTAAGTCTCCATCACAAATGGGGACTTGTCTATTTATGTAATTTTCTATCCCAAATTGCTCTATGTATAACCAAAATTGTGTCAATCTATCTCGCATATTAAAACCGCAAACACAGCAAGATTTCAAATGAATGCTACAACATAAGAGTCTTATAGGATAAAAAACACGATATCATACATTCTATAGCGATTGTGATACTTACTACGCGTTAATTTTACAATATTTTCTTATATAATGAGTTTGACACTTCAGTTATTATCATCAAGTTACCACCTTGTACCGAAAACTAGATGTGGTTGTTTTGTGGAATGGAATAATATGTGTTGACCATGTATGATGTCACTATTATTGACGTTGTATATTTGTTTCGTATGTTTATCAAGAAGTAATTAGTTTTTAGTTATTAGCGATTTAATGCAGTTCAAGTATACAAGTCCAATTTTCTTATTTATGCTATTCTTTGTCCACATTTGGTAATTTTCACTTCAATATCAGTAAATCTTTTATATTATTATTTTCTTGTTTTGTTGAGTCTAATTGTAATAATCGCATTAGCAGTATAGTCTATTTATTTAAGTATGAATTATATATTAACTTTTATTTCAATTGATCAACGCTACTCCTCTCTAATATTTCGAAATCAGTTAGTTAGTGAATGCATTGCATGATGCTGCTGTCAAGAAAAAGTTTTAAATACGAAACAGCAATTGCTCTAATCAACCTTCAAGTTTTTTGTACGTTTTTAATGTGTGTACTTGATATGGATTAGATTTAATTTAAATAATCAGAAAAATTATGCATGAATATTGAATTTGAAAGAAAAATATAAAAGATTGAAATAAAATGGTAATTTTCTCGGAAATTGTACTTATTTTAATATTAATTTATCATAACCCGATTTATTTCATAAATTCTTCCATTCAATGGTGACATTACAATCAATTTGATTTACTGCATTACATACAATGCGCTATTTCCGGCTTTATTTAAAATATTAATATTCCTGGCGTACTTATTATAACTCAATGGATGAGCAGAATCTTCTACTACTATAAATTTTTGTTCGACTTAGAAATAATTTTGATACCTCCGATATTAATTGATTTGTATATGCAAATTGTTTTAGGGATTTCTTTTACTACTTTTTCCAATTCTTAGAATCCGAAAGAAGAGGAAGAGTGACCGGTCCCGGTATACCGCAGCGAGCTTGTTGGGATGATGGGCACACAAATGGCGGCTCATACGGTGGGCATGGAGGCGTTGGTCGAAGCGCTGGTCCCAGCGGTGGAAGAGTTCGATCCACTTCAGGGAAGCAGCAAACATCAGCGCATTTGTCTTCTGCAAAGAAAAAAAAAGAATACAAATATCTGGAGTAAGATTGTTACTTGCCATACAAGAAAGTCTTGTTATGCACTTACTATTTGGAGGAAAGATGTTGTCATACTCGTAATATGGAATGCAATTCTCAAACTGTCCATCATCGTAGTAGAATGGCTCAAAGCAGCCCCGGTAGACAGTCCTGTCATCAAATTTCCCTAAGGGCAGGGAACGATGCATCCCAGGTCGCATGCTCTTACTTGGACATGGCCTTGTAGGCAAAAAGTCACGCTGCAAGCAAAGCAAATCAGATAATGTAACAAATCAGAAATTATTTGCATATAAACCAAACCACTTGAATTGCAACATACTTTGTACGTGGTAGTAGCATCAAACGGAAGACATAATGACCCGTACTCCGTCTGCAATTCTTTCTGAGTCTTCTTTGGTTCTCGACCAAGTTTGGGATGCTGAACAAAAGCCATCTTGTAACTTGATTGATCATCCATCGGAGGTGGGCATGGGTCCAGGAAGTATTGCTTCTTAGTTGTTCTCGCCGGCTGCACAAATTTCGGGGGGTAGTCTCGATTGTAGCTACTACTAGCATTCATAGGTTGACACGGTGGACTGTATTCAAATTCCAGAGGTTTTGGTTCCTTCTTTGGCAAAGGGAAGGGTTGATATTCAGAACGGTAGACTGAATCACGGTAGAATTGAATCTCAGTTCGCCATGGACGAAGCTCAGGGACAACTTTAGCCGGTTTTTCACCATTGCGAGGGGGGACGAATTGATTCTGGTAGGTGGTTTGCCCTGTATTTGGACAGCCATGAAATTAAAAATTGAATTTTAATAAATAAAAACTAAACTAAACACAGCAACTTACACACTAATTGCTTGTTCTTCGGAAAGACATTTGGCTTAGGGTAGATCGTTTTAGTCCTCTCAACCCTGTTTCCCTCTGGGCAACGTTTCAACGCCTATGCCAAACATTTTATTGTATATTTTATTGTTGCATTACCCCCAATCAACCTTGTATCCTGGGGTCATCCATTTGTGGATGACCCCTTATTTATAATTTGTCCTCTTCATGACCTTACCCGTTCATGATTCGAGCACTCCCGAATGTGTGCATCAACTCCATCCAAGGGTGGAAGAGTGACAGGCCTGAGAAAAAAAAAGAGAAAATATGAATGACCCCTGAATAATTTGCTCCATTTGCCCACTTGTTGAAGAAAAGTGAAAAACTGAAAATCATTAGAAATTTGAATAAATGGGTGTAACTTTACCTGCCGCAGGGATTCCGTTCAGAAGGGTCCATCTCGATGCTGGATGCAGAAAGGGACGGTCACGGTCACCAATCCTTGTCAAAAAGTGCTTTGGAAAAAAGAAGAAGAAAAGCCGAAAAATGAAGAGAGCAGTGATGCCGGGTGATGTTGCTTGTCTGAAAGCTGAAGGCGAATGAATAGATCACCAAACTACCCAAATGAGACGATGATGCGATGACGTGGCATAAATAAGGACACATTGACCTGACCTCTTCACACCACACACACACACGAGAAAATTGCATACTCGGTGCAGTGGCATCCATCCAGCCCATGCCATAATGCTAATACCCGGTAATTAACCACCACCACCCCCACTTTCCCTCACATGAGTTGTGAATGATGCATATGCTTGATTTGCAATTTGCACCAATTAGAAAGCAAGCTTCACATTTTTTTGAGCCTTGAGCATAAATTCTTGAATTTATTAATTCCGACTCTTGTCTCTTTTTCTCTGCTTCTTCTCACCATGGAGAAGAAAGAAAGTACATGATCGCAAATACATACAGATCTGTATTATTAATTAATTAATTAATTATACTATTATTATTATTCATATCATTTTGAGTTCTTTATTTTATCATTGCATAATCTAATTTGCTAAAAAAAATCAGTGGTTTTGGTTGGGCAACTATTCCCGTCTCTGTATCAAAATCCTGCTTCTTTTTTAATAATTATAATAATATAATAATAATAAATTATGGATGATGATGATGAATAATTTGATGAATAATTTAATTTCTTCAACTCGCTTGGCTCACAGGACTAAAGTGGGCTGGGTTGGTTTCCAAATCTTTATTGTTCACAGATGCTATGATTTCTTCATCGTCTTCCTCAGACGCTAGCAGGTCACCAGCAATAATAGTAGCATTGCCGCCACTGCCACTGCCCAAAATGTTAAGGTTGGGGGGCGATGGTGGTTGTGGGGGTTCATCTTCAACGATATCCATTCTATTACCACTACTGCCTTCCTCCTCAGTTTCCTCTTCTTCTTGACTATGATCATTATGCTGATCCATTATGGCTTCTTCTTTCTCCTTCATCTCTTGCAGTGTGGTGACAACTTGACGGATGGGTGGAGTTGCCCATAGTGGGGAAGAAAGAAGAAGACGAGGAATGGAAATGACAGGACTTCGACCTCGTCGAGGGGGCACTTCTTCTGATTCCGGAGAGAGCGAAGGACCAGGGGACTTGGTTATTATGGGGATGATAGCTGTTTTGTTGATGTGTTTGTCTGTAAGGGATACTTCTGACGTGTTGCCTCCATGAGAACTGAGGGACACATTTGAATGGTCATCGCTAGAGTCGATACTCCCCGAAATGCTGAGACTGCACTCGGAAGTCTTTTTGCTGGAAGATGAAGCTGCCCCTTTGTTGCTTTGATGATGAGAGTTCTTCTCTTTCTTTGATCCAGGACTTTTAGTTGCCATCACTTTATGTTCGGCAGCCTCTGCGTTACTGATGTTGTCTTGTTTCTTCCATTTGGTTCGACGATTTTGAAACCAGATTTTGACCTGCAAACAAACAAGATTTTATGAATATGAGTTCAGAATTAAAATTGAATTTTCATTTTATGCATAACATGGCCAACAAGTTGTGGCGACCGCATAGCTTTTAGTGAATTTAAGTGCAAATCAACCCTCGCAATCATCACCATCAACCACATTCAGTTTCAATAAAGTAAGTGTATAGCATTAGGTATAACTCACAGTACCAGAGATAAAATTTGCATAGTGACCAAATAATGGATGGATAGCTGGCTGTCTGAATGAATGTCGTTTGGACGAGAAACATGAAGTGAAAAGAGAAAGCCAGCCAAGCTCTTCTAGGATAAGTGATGCTATGCAGTATGCACAGGGTATAATATGAAAGAAAACGGAGAGAAGAAGAATGGACGAGTCCCTGATCCGAGTCGTCTACTTTCTCGTGTAACGTTGGGCAAGAAATATGGCTACATTATGTCGTGCATGAACTCCATTGGACAGATTGGTGAAGTCAGATCTTCCATTATTTCTGGATATTGATTCTTTCCTTTGCAGGGAAGGAATGTGGGACCCATCTGACCGAGAGAAGTAGGATGCGATGCGATGTGATCAAATAAAACGGTGGAGACAAAACTCCTCGTTCCGTGATTAACTTGGAGGCTGACTGGTCTGGTCTGGCCTGCCTGCCTGGCTGACTGACTCTCTCTCTCTTTTCTATTTCAATGCATGGCATAGAGAAAGCGTTTACCTATTCTTCTTCTCTGTAGATCTGAATTGCTGTTTGGATTAAGGATGAGACGAGTTTGCTTTTGCTTTCTCTCTCTCTCTCTCTCTGTTGGGTGTATGTATGTACTGGATGGATGGGTGGAAACAGTCAAAGATGCAGTCCCAGAGGAAAAATCCTCCCGCTTGGCCAACTCTTTCTTGCCAACATAATAAATGTAACCGACTGTGTACGATCAATCGATCGTCTGCTCTTCTTTATACTCCTATTGCCCTTTCTTTTCTCTTGATACACAATATGATCGTTATACAATCCATCCTCTTTTTCCAAGACTTGTTTCTGCTACCTCTTCAACTTTTAAGCTAAACATGTTCACTCCCACCATTTGGATTGGAGACTGCATGGTAGTGGTCTTGCCTAGCTCAGCTCTAGCTTACTTACACAGCTTCCAGGTTGAGTACAGCAGCACAATACAGAGTCGTCAGCAAGAAAACATGCTACCACTTTCTCCTCAGATTCTTCTTCTTCTCCTCCAACCAAGCCACACCAGTCATATCTTGGATGTTTTATAGAGAAAAATATAGAGATCTCTCCTTCCGTATCCCCAGTCAATACAACTTCCTTCAAATGATCCGCACCGCACCACTTACTTATCCCTCAGTAATCCCTGGCAGGAAAAACTTTCATCTTGGCGTGTCTCCTCGATCCCAACTTGACGACCCGATTCAAGTGATTCCTCCACTCCCATGGAAAATTAATATCTCGCAGAAGTGTAGTAGTGACGCAATTTTGAGACATTTTACTGCCACAGAGATCATGTTGGTTGGTTGGTTGGGAAATCTTCTTCTTCTTCTCTCTCGCTTTCTATCATCTCATATTGAAACTTTCTCTCTTCTTTACTTCTTATCCTCCTGCCTGTCTACCTATCCCTCCTTGCCTGCACACTCCTGCACCGTGCTTTATAAACATTTGGTGTAAATGAACTCATGTCAGGCCTAAATATGAAGAGTTGTGTTTGAAACATGAATACACACTTGAAAGATGGTTGGTTGTGGAGAAAAAGTTGGAGAGAGAAATGTAAGCAAATAAGGTTGGCTGGGAAATAATATCATTCAAAAGACAAAGTGAAACGTTTGTAGGAACCGCAACAGCACTCACTCACTCTACACACACACTCTAGGCTGGGTTGTTAGGTTGAAGAGGAGGAAAAAGGAGAAGAAGTGCGGAGAATTAGAACTGATGTTGCATATAATGTGAGAGCATGTGAAGTGAAAGTGTGGATCAAGACGTGGAGGGAGAAAGGAAAGAAGGAAGGAAGGAAAAGATTGAGAAATGCTCTGGAGATGAGGATGGATAGAAAATAGATGGATGGATGGCTTGCTTGCCTCTACCTTTGCCTGGAGTGTGTGTATTTGTAGTGTGGAAGAGTAAGCTCAACTCTCTACTACAGAAGACATGGCTTATTCATGAACATGAATTTGAGGGAGCATTGAAGCATGGGCAACTTACATGTGCCCTTTGCCTCTTCCTCATCTCACCTCTCTCTCGTATACGTACATTGTAGTAGTATGTATAATTGGGCCATATTCCATTCTAACCACTACTCCGACTTTCACTCCCTTTCGTCACAACATGAACCAGAGCTAACTAGCTAACTCCACAAATTCAGATTTAGACTGATGAGCCAACCTATGTAGCATTCAATTATATTACGGATAGATGGGTAGAACTATGTATGTGTCATTGTGAAAAATCAAATTAGCTCACTCGTTCCTTCCTTCCTTTCATTTCCTTCCCTTCCCATCGCCGCTTATTGCAACTTGATTAATTATTTCCCATGCTCTATTTGCCTACAAATGTGAAATGTTTCTACTGCAACACCTGAACGAACTGAGCTCTCTGTGAGTTTATTTGGCTGAACAGACATAAGCTTAGTTTAATAGAGAGAGAGAGAAAGCAGAGAGAGAGGAAGGGAAAGTTCCCTCCACTTCACTCCAATAACCCATCCAAAACCAAACAGAATTATATATATATGTTCTATGGCATATTGCAATTGCTGTAGTTTAAATCAGTTAGTTTGTTGATGAGGATTCATTGATTGAATAAAATACGAAATGTGAAGTCTAGTTTGATGGGAAATGTGGGCTAATCATGAACACGAGATGAGACAATAGTAATGGTGTGACCGAGATTGACGCGCTACTAAATTGGGAAAAAGCAAAGCACTACTAGAATACATTTACTTCTTCCGTCCGTTGAGTAGATCAGAAATTGAAATTGGAACAAGTTCGGGGAAAAAGTAAGTGAATCTGCAGAGTCGCTAGTCGCTATAGAAGAAAAAGAATAGAGAAGAGATGGAAGGCCACGTGAGTCCACCACTTCACTTTGGAGATGGGAGCATTATATTAAAGCCACTCTCATGGCACAAGGAGTATGTAGTAGTTCGTCGGTTGGATGATTCAGGATTTCAGGGTGAATCGGAGAGGGAGACAACGATTGTGAACGTGAACCAAGCCTTTACGATTTTCCGCTTGATTGCAGTCAACATGCAGTACATACACATGGGATGGTGTTCATGCGGTCTTTGCTATTTGCACTCGCCACCAAGCAAGACGGGTGAGTGAGTGAGATGGAGTAATCCATACCACTAAATCGCTCCTTACTTTACTAACACACACACATATAGGTACACGGAGAAAGGAATGAAGAAAGGTAGTCAGTGGTACCACGGGAGCTTAACTTAACTTGGTACAAACTTTTAGAGATTTTATTATCGCTATCCAACTCAACTCAACATCAACAACGTGTGGTGGTGGTGGTGGTTGTTGTCTCTGCAATCACTCGTGTCGCCACACTTTACGACTTTCTCCAAAACTTAAGCAGGGAAGGAATGTGCATGAACTGTCTTTGTATATTTGTAAATTAGTGGTAGTTAGTTAGTTATGTATCATAATCAGATGGAGAAAGAGAGAAAGAGAGGAGGTAAAGGTAACTATGGCTGAGAGCTAAGCTGAGACGACAAGGACAACGACGTTCATTTATTTGAAAGGAAAACCAGGTAGTCCTCCCACTTTTCACTTTCCACTAACCAAAAAGGAGGAGTGGAAATTGGAAGAAAAAAGTTATGGATGGAGAGAGAGAGAAACATTTGAGTTTCTTTGGAGAGACAGCTACATGCTCCAACAGGCAATTAGTTGAATGCGAGTTGTGACGTGGATGAAATGACTGGTGCGGCGGTTAGCGAATGAATTGCTTGGAGACGACGATGATCGGCTGCTGCTGCTGCTGCTGCTGCTGAGAGAAGAGAAAGGGGGCGATTATATTTATGAAAGAGAGGAAGTAGTAATGCCGTGGTAAATTGCAAAGATAGAGTCAAACTCGAATCCTTCGAGTTGTTACAAGTAAACGTGAGCCAACGGGATCCACAAGGGAATGAATCAATAGAATGAGATCTGCCGCTGGGTAGGATTGCCTGCCTACTACTACCCAAAGTTTGAGTTTATACCACGAAACTGCGGTATTTCTCTAGATTGCGCTGACATGCTTCCTTTCATTTTGTCGATAGCAACTGACTGCACCTCCACAAAAAGAGGCAGAGCAGCACAGCATACGGCATAATACGCGGCCAGGCCACGTCGAATAAGTTTGTCCCGCAATCCCATATTCTCTCTCTCTCTCTTGAAATGGAGAGAAAGCAAGGAGAAAATTCAAGGAAAAGTGTGAGAGATGTGATATATATCCATTTTAGTCAAACCAACCTAAACCACACACACCAAGAGGGAACCAAGGCAAAGGAGGCAAAGGAGACGATCACGCATTTCAAGCACAGATTACAGTTTCGAGTTCTCTGCGAGCCACAAACTCTTTCTCTCTCTCTCTCTCTCTCTTTGGAATGATCTCTTCACCAACCATGCATATTTCATACTTAGCAACTTATAGCAAAGCAAACCCAGTAACTTGACTGAACAGTTCACTTAACGTCCTCGTTCCATAGTAGTAGTTGTCTGTAATAGCAATGCAGTGAGTTTGTAAAAGACGACCAACTAACCAACCAACCTTAGAATGATCAACCTAACCTCTTTCCCAGTAATATACATACTAGGTCACTTTCCAGCAGCACTAGCATATTGCACCTTATTAAACAACGTAACTACTACCACCACCATCACTTATTACACTCCTTCGTCCAATCCAATCCAGCAGGAAAAGCGAACAAGTTGGGGTGGTTGGTGGTAGGAGAGTGGGTTGCTGTCAGTAGTTCTCAAGTTTTCCTGGCATCATCATAATCATCATGAAATCATGAAGTGCCTCGCTGGCAGAACTGAATGAATGTTCTCCTTGAAAGCCGGAGACGGACGGACGGACGGATGTATGATATAAGGAAGAACGAAGCATAAGTAAGTATAATAATAATAAGAGGGTCGAAAATGTTAGGGAACCTTTGTGTGCTAACCATATATGGACGTATAACAGAAGGCAAGTAAGTAAGTAAGAAAGTAGCTGTAGCTTCTGCTGGAAACAAGTGGAAAGCTCAACTGGAAACAAATTGGAGGAATTTCCAACCAACCACTGAATGACTCAACTCAACTTCTCAACTCAACTTTCACATCTAATTTGTTTAAAGAAGGATATGCTTTCTCTGCGGACATAGAAATTCCAAACCACCATCAGAAAAGAGAAGAAGAGAAGAAGAGTTGCTGTGAGACATTTTATCACACATTTCCCTTCCACCACTACTTTCTCCACCAGATCAAACTCTTCTGCACACTTCACTACTACTACATTATCATAATAAGAACCATTCTAAACAGCTAGAAGCACATCATCCTTTTGAACGTTCAGACTAAATTTCAGCTTAACCTTGCCTTATCTTCATAATTCTCCTATTTCCACTTCCTCGTCCTCTCCGTTTAAATTCAGTAGAATTAGATAATTACTGATTTGGGGATTCTTTTGGTTTTATCCGTCTACTCGTCTACTCGTATAAACATTAAATAATAGCAATGAAATAAGAACAAGTGGCTGCTGATTGATATATATATATACTCTGTTCGCGCGTAGGTGGGAGGTACATAGGGAGTAAAATCTGGTAAAGTGGTGTGTCCCCCTTCCCAAGAGAAAGTGCATAAAAAGATGGAAGAGAAAGGTAGGTAGACATATACGACCAACCATGGACAATGAATAAATGGTCATGCTTGCTACTCCTTCCTAACCTAAGCAATGCCATAATATCTGCCAGCAAGCAATGAAGAAGAGAGAAAGACAGACAAGCGCCTGCTGGAGAAGAGCTAGGATGATCATTCACCACCAATCACTCCATCCCCCTCGGCTGGAAATCCATCATGAATCATATCGACTTGAAACTGATGACTCTGCAGAGTTGGGATGACAATAGTCTTTGAGAAGACAAGGATTTATACGTATCGCAGTAGAAGCACCTCATTTCTATCACACGCTTCGTCTAAATGACAAGCATTTGTCCATTCGATCCATCCTACTCCTCCTAAAGCAACCATTTCTCAAACAAATCCACTGACATTTCACGACGAGGAATTGATGCAACTTTTCAGGTCATTTGGGACAATGAATGAACGTGGAAGGTTCTTCTAGCTCTCACCCATCGTTCCACCCACCCATCGTTCCTGTCTATGCATCACCACAACAAGAATTCTACGAGATATAAAATGAAGTCTCTGATTGCGAGTCATCATCAAAGAGTAAGTACGTTCATATACGATCTCTTGGATTTAAATGATCTCCAAAGAATCGTCAACTTCTCATCATCATCAAAATAATCATCTTTCTTTACCCTCACGAAAACGAACCCCATCCATATCATCATCAATGATGTCTGCCTGCTTTTCCTCCTCGTCTAAAAGCCCATACTTTTTTCATCCGGCAAGTGTGCAACCGGAACTGGAAAATCTATTCACATTTCTCACAACAATTTATTCGTGTCACTTGATTTCGTCAGTGTGGAAAAGCAACTTCAGCACTTTACTTTTACATTGAGACAATTTCGCCAGGGTGGCAGACAGGAAGTTAAATTTCCATCAGTCAATTGCAGCCATCCCCTCGAAACGTTGGAGCTCTGCTTTCACCATTTCAAACATGTCACATACTTTCGACTCCACTCCACTTACTCTTCAAAGGAATAAAGAGAGAGAGAGAGAGTGAGAGTGTGAGCTTTGGTGAAAATAAAGCTCTAGAAGAGCAAATCCTGCTAATAATGACTTACATGGAATACATAAACTATATATAACCTCCTCCACCAATCGCATCATGCACACCAATTGAATTGTACCACACTGTTGCTAAAATAAATAACTTTAGACTATAAATGCACCCTGCAGTGGTTGGAGATTGGTATTATTTTGGACAAAAATTATTTATATATTATAAAATAACAAAATTTCACATTTAAGAAAAAGAATACAACCTAAATCAGGCAGAATTCAGAACCACCACAAACAAACTACCTAAAACAAAGTTGGCAAAGATTGCATGGGTTGCAACTGGACTGAAAAATTCAACGCAGTAAAACTATCCTACAAAAATCATGGGGCAAATAGAAGAGAAAGTATCTGTAAAATCGCATCTCCTTGACCAAGGTGATCTTTGACATCAAGAAATGAGAAAGTGTCAGTAAAGTGAAGTGATAGCGGATTGTATGAAAAATGACACACACGGAGCATGAATCGTTGCCAAGAGGCCGTGTATATTATTTCCACAGAGCAGCATCCACCCAAGAAAATCCGGAAGTATCGCCTTCTCGCGTACATGACCACCACCAACATGGTGTGATGTACACTCCATCACTTTAAGAGCATCGTGATGGAAAGAGACTACTTTGGAAAGTTGGACATGAGCAATATAGACATTAATCGACATGAGGATTTTACTACCACGCCAACCACACCATCATCACCACCACCACCTTCTTTCTTTCTTCATCTTCTCCTCCTCCGCTGTATATATCGTTCCTTCTTTTTATCATCACATCATCCTGGAGAGAAAGTCACCTAATCTCTCTTTGGCTCACAGGTTTTCAAAATTTTATAACCCTACTTAATGGATCCCAACA
This sequence comes from Folsomia fimetaria, assembly GCA_034695645.1. NCBI lineage: Eukaryota > Metazoa > Arthropoda > Collembola > Entomobryomorpha > Isotomidae > Folsomia > Folsomia fimetaria. The sequence continues at coordinate 50,241 of JAQFZJ010000075.1, forward strand.
TACTTGACGACAGTTCCAAGCCAAAATTTCTTGGAAAATGAGCTATATGGTGATTTAGAAAGGTGGGTGGACGGGCGTTTGGTTGGGGGAACATACATACTTCCTTACTTGTCACCTCCTCTCTCGATGTGAATAATTAACTAGATACCCGAGATATCGAAAAAAAAGGTGAAATTTTTAGTAAAATGAAAACGTCGTAATATTTGACAGCAGTTTTACCCTACACAGCAACGTTTCAATTGATTGAAATGCGAGAAAATCCAATTTCAGAAATGGAAAATTTGAAAAAAGCGAGAGATGTGTTGAAAGAAGAGGAACAAGATTGCCACCAACCAACACACCACCCACCCACCCTGCCTGTCTGCCTGCCTGCCTGCCAAAGAATGAGTGGAATAAAGTATATGTGTGACGATGAGAAGTGTTAATTCGAATCTTTCTGCATTTCTCTTGAAGAATGAAGGGAAATATGCAAGGAGGAGGAGGAGGAGGAAGGAACTGGATACGTGAAGATAATTAGATTAGATTGCTTGCATGGATATTTTGAAGCAGCAGTCATAACGTCGAACGTGTAATAATAAATTTAGCCGGGAGAAAGCTGAAGGAAAAGAGAAAGACGAAGATTTAATCTCATCCTCATTCAAATGAAGAATAGAAAACGGCTTTTTACGAGCACAAGTGAGTGTGGAAGAAGCTCTACAGCAGCCCATCTCATTTTCAAAATGTAATTCTTCACTCACTCCCAGAAGCATATCATCATCACTTGATGGGGAAGGTATGGCTTTTTTGGTATGGTTTATGGAAGTGCAAAAGTAGTGCGGACCAGAATAATGCTCCCTTTTCTTCTCTTATTCATCCATCCACCAAACCCAAAGGAGGAGTGAATATTCATCTCTCTTCCAAAAAATATATATATAGCGAGATACATACATACATAAATGTTCATACCTAACAAAAGCCAAAACTCAAGCATTTTGCGTCGTTGCGTGGATCAAAATGTGTGGAGATCTATCCATCTATCTGCCCAGGAAGAAGAAAAAGAAAGGGAGAATGATGATGATAAGTGGAAAGTCTGAGACAACTCTTGTCAAAAGACGAGTTGATGACAATAAATGAGAGTGGTACCCAAGTTTTAAGCTTCATTTTACTCTCAATGCAGAGGCAGACAACTTTTCTGAATAACGCATATCCTACGCGATGTGATGTGATGCATACAAGGGGGAAGGAAATACAGTCAGTTCAGTATTATATAATAAGTATGGACTTTCAACGGACGATGAGATTTTCCAAAACGTTGGAATTTCTTTCTTTCTTCGTTTGTCTGTCAACCACATTCAGCTTTTGGAATGTATAGCGTAGATGCAGAAGGCAAGCCGTCTGTTTTGGGTGAGTCAGCTCAGTCAGATACATCAAGTACAACACACACAAGGGTTGGAAATTCAAGAAGACAAGACAAAGATGACACATACCTGAACCTCAGTCACATTGAGGAGACGTGCCATCTCGCTGCGTTCACTACTGGATAAATACTTCTTAATTTCAAACTGTCTCTCCAACTCGTAGATTTGCTTCCCTGTAAATGTGGTTCGAGCTTTCTTCCTCTTTTTGCTATCATTTGAAGATCCATTTTCTCCTCCAAGACTTGGGGAAAGCAGACTCGTGTTGTGGGGAGTTGGCGTCACTGCTTCTTCTGATCTGCTCATCCCGGTATCCACGGTCATAGCCAGCATTTTTGGACTTGGACCTCCACGACGGTCTTTGGATTTCCGTTTAGTGCTCGTTTTTAGATTGATTGCACCACAACCTGTGAGAAAAGAAGAAGAAGTACAAGTGTTTTTTAGTATCATTCTTTCTTATTCGTATTGCTAGTTATTTTGCATGGAGATCTCATATTTCATATCTTACTTTTCATAGTAACGTGTACTCAAACCAAGCAATACAATGCATCTCATATTGCCACATCCACATAAATGATCATATTTATTACGTATTGAAATTTAATGTCATGAGGTTACGTATTCGTCATAAATCAATAATATTAGTAATGCGCAGTAAAAATTGGAATCAAGTAAATAGCTAATCAAATGTGGGAATGAAAAAAAGACTGTCGGACTTCTTGCAGACTCAATTAGTATCTAAGACACATTCACATTCCAAAGAAATATGAGAAGTGGAACAGGGACAATAATAACGACAAGACTGACGGGAACTGAATTTTACTTAACATGTAGTGCGTATATACTTAACAGTGAGTATGATTTAATTCAGTGACGCTGAGAAAAATTGTTCCTTTATCATTCCCATCAGTCCATTTAACTATCTCTGCCTGCCTGCGTATTATACCTATAGACGGACGGAGGAGGAGAGCAGCAAAGAGCATGTAATTATCGTTTTTGGCTGGATATGTATGATGGCGGAAATGGGGGATAATAGAAACGTTAAACGGCACTGAGTTTGCTACCCTTTGGACATGGGCCAGGACCATTTACCACACACACAACTGATCCTGTCCTCATTATTTATTGTGCCTCATCATCACTCTTACACAAATCCATTCAACTCTTAAAGCTTCCGATGCCATTAGCCGCCGTTTCAATTTACACTTAAGAATGGCAGATAGAATAAAAGAAGAAGGAGAAGAGAGAGACACGAATCTAATTCGCCTCAGCTTTGCCTTAATACATACATATGTATACAAGCTTTCTTTTATTAGCTCTCTCTAATTCCCTCTATGAATTAAATGACTTTTTTTATCTCGCTCAAATTTGTTAGACGAATTAGAAACACTAACTGCAGAGCGGAATTTGTTGAGTGGAATACAATTTTCACAGGATTATTGATTATATACGAGATTATATATACTTATATATATGCGAATATGACATCTGACCCTTAATTGACTGCATTGCAAATAAATGTGCAATCTCAAGCATTAAGCCTTTTTACTTTTTTGTGCTTACCTTTAGACTTTGCTCCTCCACTTTTGTTGAGTGCAATTGCCGTGGAAGTTTTGGGATGTTTAACTTTGGGAATGATTACATCATTGGGCAGTAATGGACCAGTATTGGGAGATTTATCCCTTGAGGTGGAGTGATTGCTCATAAAGAGGCGCCCACTTCCATTCACGAGTCGATTATTGTTTGTCTCTTCCCCGTACGAGGAAGGGGAGTCTGGATTCTCTCGCTTCACCACCGTCAAATTAAGTGGTTCATCCATTTCCATGGACATTGGTTGGGGACTTGGGGTAGTGGGGGTGGTTGGAAATCCAGGTGATGGGGACCGTGTGGAATAATCGTCTATTATTTCGTTTGTGTCAATTTTCCCTTCTTCTTCTTCTTCTTCTTCTTCAACCTCTTCAACTATGGTCTGCTCCTCCCCTTCCTCCCCTTCTTCCTCTTGTTTAGCAATTACGGAGGCTTCCTCATCCCCCAGACCCAAAATGTCCTTTATGGTGAAAGGTGTGGGAATATGGACCGATTTGGAATATTCATGTGTTGGACGCCACGTCGTTGTTGGGGGCTCATTTGATATTATAATGTTGTTCTTTAAATCCAATGGTTTCATCAGCTCGGTAGCCAAAGAGTTGCCATTGGTCATAAAAATAGATGGGCTTGATGGGGGCGAACTGCTACCTCCTTTACGACGGGAGAAAAGGTCTTCGGGAGCAGTGAGTCCTTTCATTGTGAGTTCATCCATGGAAAGCCCAGTTAGAGACCGGGAGTTTCTTCACGCTTCAATCCGAGAACACAAACAAGTCTTGAACAAAAGTCACGTACTTTCATTCTCCTCGTTAAACTTTTACTTTGCCACACACAACTTGGCCCAGTACTATGGACACAAGAGCAACTCTTTTCTTTTTTCGAGAAGTGGGCACATCTGGACAACAATTGACTAATTAGAGAGAGCGAAAAGCAGGAAAATGAGTGTGTATGTCCTCTTCTTTGCTGACTTCACCTGTAATTGAATTAAACAAGGATCATTATTATTACACGTGAATAGGTATTACATGACAACAAAGCTCCAAAATACAGAAATATTCTACCATATTTTTCTCAACACAGAATTCTACACAATATCTTTGACTAGTTTCGTTATACACATCATATATTTCTATCAAACCTTAATAAAAATGCAACCAGGCATGCAAATAACAAGTAACTGACTACGATACGTATGCAACCCGTTGCTCACTTGCACTACACATAACCTAACCTATGACACAAGGAAACAATCATGTTATTTACAATCCATCCATGCAAAACAAAACGGATTCAGAAAACGGAGAAAATTTACAGGAATATGTATACAATTCAATCCCTTCTACATACATGATATCCAACAGGGAGAAAATAATTTTCGAGACGCAGCAACCCGAACCCGAGAGCATTTCATTCATTCTCTCTATCTCTCTCTTCTCTCTGCCTGCCTACCAATTAATTAATATCTGTCTCCCAGTCCCAAACCAAGCAGCAGATTCTGATCAGCAGACCTTCCAAATTAAATGATTTGTATTATTTGTTCCATTACAAGAAGAATGTAGAGCTTGCTTGCTCTCTTTCCCTCGATCCTTTAAACATGAATAGTCATCATCAGTCATTCTTCAAATTCTTATCCAAGAGGAGGATGCTACTAGCTATGAAATGGGTCCAAACTGAGACGGATCAAGTTTAGTTTATATGGTGAATTGGATTGAGAATCACAATCGCTTAATCACTCAGCCTTCCTCAGTTCAGTTCAGTATATAGAACAGGATAACGTACATACACAACAGCAACAGAAGAAGAGATACAAACTACCGACGAGCGAAAAGCGATAATTTGAGAAATAGAAAACAGAATCATCATCAGAAACTAGGGAATGACGGAATGGAATCCGCTCACAAAGTGATAGATAGCTACTACTAGATACTTAGATACCAAAATGTATGGTGGATGAGAGAGACATTTGTATTTAACTCAATGCAATATCATCATCACGAATGAATCCAATCCAATTCAACAACCAAACTACCTCATTCTATAATCCGATAGACTACAAATCTCAACTTAATGGTGAGGTACTTATTGTGTCCATTAGAGGTATTAGTTAAGCATCTCTTCATTTTACTTACTTATTGTCGTCGACTCATCTCTATCTATATCCATCCATCTATTTGTATGTATCTATCTCTATTTCATCTCTTCTCGTCCATTTAAAAATACATCGTGTCCAAATTGTCACTTACATAGTCTATCTGTCTCTATATACCACTCACTACTAACCAAGTAGTAGCAGAGGTGACAAGAGTCAATGTGTACGAGTATACGCTTAAATTATCCTCTCCTGCCTGGGAAATCCATTTACTCTAAATGGGATGCAGTATTATGCAATGCATGCGTTTCTCCGTCGTAAAGGAATCTCTCTCTCTCTCTCTGTATTTGCAGAGTTAGGTTGGGTAGAGTAGTAGTGGGTAATTTGTCATATGTTAACCATTCTCCCTCTTCTTCTCTTGTGTATAAACATATATTTGGGCACCAACCACTACATAAAATCGTTTTAACTCTTTCATCCTCATCATCATTGCCAACTTTGAAAACAGATTTACTTATGTACATTACTTACTTGGCGAATGACGAGGGCAACATTTCTTTCGTTTGCAAACATTTAATCAAGCAATTACCGAAACTGATGTTTTTTTAGGATATTTGCATAAAACTAAAACTGTTGTCTCGATTTATACAATATTTCATTCAGGAACATGTACTACCTCACGTAATGTCTGTTATCGTCAACCAAATTAAAAATATATCCTTTCTTTAAAAAATCCAATAATCTTCTCAGCTCTTTCTTAACCAATAATAAAATACTTGCCCTTTTTCCTATCGTTCTGTTTGTGTTTGTTTGTGTCGTGTATGTACCACTTTTCTTCTGCAAAAGAAATCAAACCAGAATGAGAATGATGGTCAGACAGAAGAAGAAGAGTGGATGACGACGATTCAAGATGACTCTGACTCACACATAAATGGTGTGTAAAGTGCGGGTATAGTGGGTACAGTACTCTGTTTTTGCTCCTCTATCAACCTCATCTCAAGCTCTCATCGCGGTATGAGATTGTTGCAAAGCGGGGATGACAGTCTCGCTTTCAGTTTTTATTTCGACATTTTTCAGACTGGATCTATCTCTCTGCTCAGTATAAGAAGAATATAAAGAGCAGAACAGAGCAGAGCAGATGTCGATGAGAAGGATTGGAGGAAGCAGCAGCAGCAGAAGAAGAAGAACGGTTGAAAATGTTGAAATGCTCACATATCATATCAAATCCCCTGATGGATCATTGCATCATGGATGGATCTACGACTGCATGGATGGTCGTAGATCGGCGGAGAGAGAGAAAGCCATGTCCTCTCTTCCTCCTCACATTCCACGTCCTCTCAAATATTATTTATTTTCAGAAGACACCATGTTCAACATCGATAAAGCATTATATATGCTCCCTTAATGCAGAGACGAACCCACACACGAACGACATGTGAGATATTTTCTAGGTTCTCTGGATCAAAATCCTTGAAATATCAAAAGAGAGAGAGAAAGGGTAAAGGAAAGTGTTGCCTGGTTGCTTAGTTGGTTGGAATGGTCAATCTTCGATTCCTCCACTTTCTCCTTTGCTTTTGCTCCCCTCATTCAGAAACAAGTCGTGGTGAGTTGAGTTGAGTTTCATCCAACTTCTTGCACACACCAACCAACCAAACTCTTTCCTCAATATCACAGACTTTGAATTTAAACTCAATTCTTTCTATTGCTGCAAGCAAAGCAAGAACTGCAACTATACTATGTCTCGCACCGAGCTTGGCTTTCTCCATGCATGAACAACTCGAAAATCAAAGAAAGAAATGTTTGGTCCACTCAATCCATCCACACATTCACCCAGCACAACCACCCACCCACCCATCGTTTACATTTGGGTTTGGTTGGATCATAGTTCGGATGGATGTAGAATCAATCCACTTCTCTCTCCAACATTTCATCCACCACCAAAAACATTTCCGGAACAACTTGACAAGCAAGCGGTGTATGCACACATACATACAAACCCTGTTCTGCCCTTTCTGACCATGTTTTCCTAAAATGCGGATGAATAGTGGTGTGAGTGAAAGAGTTTTAGTTTGTTCCTATATTTGCATGTCCAGCTCAGTTCTAATCCTATCGATATATACAGTTATTTTATCAAGCAACCTATGTAAAACAACCTCACTTGGCTCATCACATCACACAGATCCACTTTTACGGACTCACCATGAGGGGAAAACAATGGATTTTAGACACAAGCTGCTTCAACAAGAAACACGTGTTTATATGCATGTATATTTAAAGTGTGTGTGTGAGAAAGAGAGAGAGAGACTGAATATGTAGCCAAATAGAATTAAGCAGAACGACAAGGCAACATTTTCATTTTTCCTGAATTTCCAGTGTGTTCACAGTTCAGTCCATCAAACCGTTGAAAATGCTTGTGCTAGCTTACTTTCTATGTTGAGTCTAATTAATTTTTTGATTGGCTCGTCGAGCTGGAGCTTGACAGTTGGATTGGAACAAAGTAATCAAATGCATCCCAGACTGCTTTGAGCAATACACGAGTATATATAGACCATTTCTGTACATTGGGATGAAATTAGTTAACCCATTTTGTCCCCGCCGTCCGCGTCGTCGTCCATCGTATGAAAAGTGATGTTTGCTACAGCTTTTACATTCACACGAGTTAAAGTGAAAGAAGAACAGAACGGAACAACTGATGGGAGACGATGATGATGGGCGTCCACGTAATTGATCGAACCGTGCGATGTAGTAAAGTAAAGTAAGTATGGATGGAAGGATTGTTGTATGTATCCACTGCTTGCTCCCCACCAGGCAGCAGGACTCTCAATTCATATCACGGTGCTTTGGTAGTGTTGCTTACTTGCTTGCTTATATTATTGCTTGTGATGAGGGACTTGGTTCGATCTGACAGACATTAAGGGCGATGCGACGCACGGCAACCCATCAGTTGTCAACAAATGGGCTTTCCATTTGATATTTCTCTCTCCACTGGACTCCGTTTCAGAGGATAATAGTGTTTTATAGATCTATCTAGCTAGCTTTACTCGTGTAACATGTATGCAGAATGCACAACTGTGGTGTGGCAGTGGATGAATCGGATGGAAAAGTGAATACCAGAAACCAACTTCTCTCTGAGTATGCACTCTTTCAGTCACTATATCTAATAACTCTCCCTCTTCTTCATTTAATACTTTCCTAAACTTTAGGAGCTAGATTGTCAGTGAGATATTAAAGAGGGTCTTCTGGCGACTGTCAAAGTGAAAACAAATGAGGAGGAGAAGATATTTCCTCGTCTACCAAACTACATAACATACACACCAAACCAAACCATCATCATGAGCCCTAAAGAAGAAGACCGAACATCATTTCATCCGTATCCAATCCACTATTTTACGTAGTATTATTACTAAAAGCACTGCATGCGTATATTTTACATACATATATACAGAACACTGTGCAAGAAAATGATGCATTCTCATTTCTTCGTAGTAGAATCCTTGTGGACGAATGAGCCACAACTTTCTTTAAAGTACAGAACGAACAGAACAGAGTAAAACTTGTTCTGTTTGTGCCGTTCCTCTCTACTCCTTCTCCTTGATAAGTTTAAATTAATGGGAATTAAATAGGAAAGCGAGCGTATGAGAGTGAAGTGGCTTATTAGCAGGAGTAGTGAGTAAAGTAAAGAAAGCGAGAAAGTCTGTCTCGTTCTCGTATGTATATGTATTCACGCAGACCTCTGTCTGGCTGGGTGGGTGGTTTAGCTTGCTGGTTTTGGAGGGAGCCATGCATTTACATTCTGCTTTCTCTTTCTCTCTTCTTCGTCTTGTTTCTTAATCGAAAAGCCAATAAGTGGAGTCTGATCGTCTTGTGTAAAAACAGATGCAAGCTCTCTCTCCCTAGCTTTCTTTCTGCGCACAGGTTCTTCTTCTATCACCCAGCCAGGCAAGCAGAGTCGAGCGAGGCAGTAATGAGCTCCAAAGGACCAAATGGCTAGTAGTTCTGCTCCATTACGGGAACAAATCTGCTCTGAATTAGCCACCAAAATCGCCACACTTTGTTTCACATCCCACTACTTTCCCCATTTCAACAATAACTAACTAACTACAAAACTACAAGTGTGAATTCCTCCAACCAAGTATGCCTGTCTGTGCGGATGGAAATGGATGAATGGTTTGGGTCTGCCCTTCCATCTTTTCACAGCCAATTAGTCCTATACAAAACACGGTACCTAACTAGTTTTACTAACTTCAAATTGACAATAGTTTCATACTTTTGTTTCAAAATTGGAACGAGATAACTACACTACACCAACCCAACCAACCACAAGAAGAAGAAGAATTGAGCATGGAACGAGTCAACCAACACAAAATGGATGAAGTCCAGAGGAGGCAATCACGGGGAAATTGTACATTGACACTTACTTCAGACTGAAATAAAACCAGAGCCAACCAAACGAACCACTCAGAAATACTGCCTCTTTTCACTTATCTACCTCGTAGTCCTCTCTGGAACTGGACATTAAGGGAATTAAGGGCTGAACATGTTTCATTCGATTCACTCACTGTCTCTCTGTAACTTACTATAAGAAAGGACAGACATATGGAAAGGAAAAAGATTGTGTTACTCATGTCATTATATTGTGAAAAATGAAAATATCTTCTTGATTTCTAATTAATGATCCTCAGGAAATGCAAAATTTGATTTTGATAAGATGCAAAAAAGAATAAAGAAGCCATATTTATTGTATTATTCGACCCTGCCTGCCTGATACATCACAAGGGGGATAATGCAACCAATAATATCCAACACAATGGGGTATTAAATGGTATTGTTTAGTCTCATTCATTCAATTCTATTCTGCGCAAATAATAATAAATAAGAATACGACCTCAACAAAAAGAGTCTTGTTCCGCTCTTTACAAAAGTGCTATTGAACAAATAATAACGATAATAAATGTCATTAATCAATCCATCCATGGGTCAACCGAGTTCGTTTATGGCTTAATCTTTCTGTCTTTAGCAATCAAAACATTTTAGAAAAATGATTCTTTTTTCCAGACAAAACCCATTCTTCTTCTTTCATCCTTTGATTTAATTGCAATCAAAAATTTTACTTTGGTCAAATGCTACTCTTACTTTACTGCGTCGCATCGGCATCATAATACTAGTCAGACGACGCTGTTGAATGCATACAAGGTACATGATGCAGTGCATGTATGCCATACATCGCTCATATCAAAACGTCTCAAATTCACTCCATAGATAAATATGTTCGGATTGTCTCAAAGGATTATTATTATGCTCATAATAAAAACAACACCAAGAAAGTTTTTATGATGTGCAGACAAAAATAGCAATAAAATCAAGAAGAAGAGATAAAAAAAATAATATAAAACTCACCTGCACTTGGCTTCCGGAAAATCCACTCCACTGAATTGGACTGGAGGGGTAAATTCCACTGAGACAACAACAATTCTCCAAAAAACAATCAGTATCAGCTCACAATTATAATAACTCGTCCGTCCCAAAATTTGTTTGCAAAGCACAAAACTGCACTTTTCTGTAAGAAATCACTGATAACTGGTTAACAAGGTTATACTTCTTGGTACATACGTATAAGTAAAAACGTGAGAGTCGACACGCTGCTGCCTTTTGGGCTGGGCGAAGTGGCGTGGTCCACGTCCAAAAGCACACTGCTCTCACTCCGGTACCACTTTCCTGGCAGAAGAGAACAACTCAGCGTTTAGTGAGTGCGACGGAGTAGTAGTAGTAGTGGTGGTTTCGTTGATTTGATGGTATGTGTATTATTATTTTATTATAGCACAAGTGTTGCTGGTAAAAGATCTCCTTTAAAAACTTTTATTAGGAATCATCAGCTAGCTTGCTTTGCTTCCCTTTTTCTGTAACCATGTTCCACAGTGTCAACTTTGGTGGATTGGATTCAAGGAAATGCGAAGCTAATCGTTTCGGGGCTCAATATTACTCGTCCTTCTTTGTCTCAACCTGGTTGGTTTTGGTCGGTGTGGAGAAGGGTAAAGTGATTGAAGTCATTGGATACTGCTTCGGACAAGTGATGTGATGCGATGATGGCTATCTCTACTCCACTTCTCACTCACTCAGCAATTAACGAGCAGCATTGCACATATCCACTGTATCCCAAAAACTTAACAACATATGAAACCACTATGTTATGTATGTATACTATACCAGAAGACCAGACCAGACCACGAAGAGTACAAATGTGAACAAAGCGTTTACTGAGAGGAGTTTCAGCTCAGTCTCCTCGTCGGCTCAAACGGTTTGAGTTTGAGAGAGAGCAAATTGAGTGAGCCTGCCTGAATCATCCTCCCCTCCGAGTTAAGTAGCAGCAGCAGCAGAGCACTTATCCTTCCAAATGCCCTCCGTTCCCATTACACCCCACTTGTGATGAGCAGTATGTATGTGCTGGTGAACAACACAGACCAAAAGAGAAGAATATTTGGCCCATCAGCAAGATCTCTGACATGAGAGATTTCATTCCTCTCTCTCACTCTCTCATCCATTAGTGAGCATGAATATCAAATGCATTATTTCCTATTAATGCCCTTTGTTGCTATGCAGAAGGATGGCTGGTTTGCTTGGTGGATGGATCTTCATCATCAAATCAAAAACTATTGGGTGAGTGAGGGAGGGAGTGTATATATGGTTCCTTTTAAAACTAGTGTTCTGTTCACTCATGATGATGAGGGTACTTGAATGACTGGGGCTGCTTAGTTAGTGCTTGCTTGATGCTGCTGCGCTTATCAAGAATCTATCTATGCGTTCCTCTTGTTAAGGCTCACTCTCACTCACTCCAGCCTGCCAACCAACCAATAATCTATCTATCTGTTCTGTACTATATGATCATCTCGCATTATCATGATTTGGTTATCTATCTATTTCCATATGTATCCTACTTTTATCTATACAACATACACAATTTTTGAAGCGTGCTTGTTTGCTGGCTGAGAAATTATTTTATTATGTACGAGTAGAGTACTTAAGTATGTATGACACAACAGGCATGCATGGCAGGCAAGTTATGGGATAATGCTGACCACCCATCGGAAGTAGTTGCGGGCAAAGAAAAGAGTATCATGCATCGTCATTAGTTATTTTATGAGGTTGTTGGAGAGGACTAAAGATTTAAAAAATGGATTTTTGAGTGGTTCTCGTTCGTTCCTGGTTAATGAAGTAGTTGCTTCAAATGAAAGGCTGGCCCTCTCGCCTTGTTCGTTTGTAATAACGAAAGTGAACAACATCTCATCTCATAACGTGACTTGGAATCCCAACACGCCTCCCGCCCAATGTTACAGAGTAGAGAGCACTTGTGCACTGATTCTTCGTCGTCTTCCTCGTATTAAACCATCACGAAAACAATGTAATATAAAATGAACCCAATTCCCTTCTTCTTGTTTAGGAAGGGATCGGTCCCATTACATCATCACAAAGAAATACTGTAGTTGCTGTTGCAGCAATGTAACACATTATTCTCTTTCCCTTCCCAAATTAAAATCAATCCCAACAAGTGCAGTGCAAGCCAGGTAAGGTAGGTGGGTAAACTACGTCGTTAATTGACGTGCTGTACTCCAATTCACTAAACGAAAAAGAAACAAAAAAAATCAGTTTTCCCGTGAATTGAGCATTTCATTTTGCTTTGCCTTTGCCTTTTTACCCGTCACCCTGAACTATCATAGGTATACATACATTTTACAGTGCAATGAAGTGGAGTGGACCATACTTGCTTGCTTTTTTAAGAGGAGGAAGATGAATGAATGATAATTATACCCTTCTCTATTTATGAGCAAGTAATGCGCCTTAAATGGAGAGAGATGGATCGTGATCATCATAATATGCATTGCTTGCATGGGCTTCTTCCTCCACCAAAAAAAAACGAGCACAAAGGGCAATTACTATCCTCCGGGTTTTTCATTTTGTGTTTATATATATATATCGCCTTCAATTTAATAATTGTCCTCTTTTGAAGGAGAGAGAGAGTGAGAGCTCCCCTATTGCCTTGCTTTAATAATATAATACCAACCAACCAACCAACTCAACATCATGGCAATAATGAACAATGAACAAGTTGGTGATGACTCGTAGTAAGTACTTGTTGTTTTGTTCATGATTATTGGGAATCAGGCAGAATCAACCAAACCAAACCGAACCATGAGCAGCCAGCAAAAGAAGAGAAAAAGATGTATATAAAAAACGAGATGATTATGATGCAAATAATAAATGTGTGTAGTATGTATTCATGTCCATTGAAGTGGTTAATGTGGCTGAAATGAGGGAGATCAGATCGAATGTAAAATGTACCAACTACATATACCAACCAACATTTTGCTTTCTTATGGACTCTCAATCTCAAGTACTTGGAAACAGAGCAGTTAACTAGCAGCAGCAGCTTTGATTTTGATGATGACTGACTCATCATGTAAATTTCCTTCAGGTACAACCACATTAAACATCATTGTCTGCAAGCAGCGGCAACAGTCACAGCCTCCTCCTATCAGATCAGATCATCAACTTGTTGTCTTAAACGATTTAATGGTATTAAAGTTTTAAGGCAATGTTCTTAATTGCTTTGGGCTCATAGGTTATACATTACTTTATGTTGTAGACGCATACATACATAAAGTAAGAAACCGACCGTCGTGGCTCATCAAACAGGTGGAGGAGTTACTTGTTCTGTTCAACAACACAATAATATCCATTTGACTTGACTTTTGACTGACTCCAATCCAATTCCCAGAGATTCATTATTCTATCCGTGGGATGATGATGATGATTCTGCTGTTGCTGGTGCAATCGTAATGAATTGAAGATGTTGTCTCGTCGTCGTCCTCCTCGTCGTCGTGGCAAGGCAAACCATTTGAGAAAAACTGGCTCGGCTCTCTCAATCAAAAGCATTTCATCCTTTTGTGGCTATCAAAAGCTTTTAGTGCATGAAAGTCATAAGGAATTAAAAGGCTCTTCTCTCTCTCTCTCTCTCTCCATTTTACTGGTGGTTTGGTTTGGTTTGGTTGCTAGTCTAGTTGATGCTGCTGTTTGTTACATATGATGATGATGACTTGATGAGCTCTGCTGAGTCAGCATGAGAGCTTACGTTTACATCAACCATCCCAGTTTCTGATGGTTCATGGCTTGATTTGGGCACTCAGAACCATCAGTGACCAATTTCGCTCAATTCATCATAACAATGTTTAACATGACGTGGTGTGCCGGGCTAATAATTGAGACAGCAGCAGTTCTGATCTGATCTGTGAGACTGGTATTATTATTGTTACTATTATTATTATCATCCATCCTCTTCTATATCGCTCCATACCACCGTCATTGTTGTCCTTTATTTTAATTTGGATGGAAAAAAATATACTTAGAAAGGCATAGAAAGAGACGATATAAACTCAAGAGATGCTTAATATAATGGGAGGTTGACTGAATGTTAAATGTCGGTGTAGTTCGTTTGTTCATCACGGCCGGATAAAAATAAATGGTTGTATTTCTTACTTTACTTATGGTCTGTTTTCAACAAAAACTAAAACCCCGTCATCATCATCCTTCTCATCCTCATCTTCCCCTCCAGGAAGGAATACATACAAAAACTGTTTTAAACGGAGCAGAGAATGAAATAAGGACGAGGATTTACTACTTGCTGCAAGTTATAATAGTAATATATACCATGGAAAAGAAGGGAGGATGAGTTGAGCCATAGCTGACTGACTGCGACTAAAGAATAATTATTGGAAACAGGATTGGCTCATGATTTGCTTGCTTTTGTTGGTGACAATAAACGATGAGCAAGAGAGAGAGAGAATTAAAGTGGGGAAAGTCCAACCCTGAATCCTGATGAGGCATTGCCTACTTACTACGTGCTTCATCTGTGATTCTTGATCATCTTTATTATCACGCAGCAAGCAACTTGTCTGGCTTCTACTGCTCTGCTTTTGGTGCTAGATTGGTTGGTGGTGGTAGTTCTGTTCTATTACTCAACTAATGGAGTATAGTTCCCGGTAGTCAAAGAGTGAGAGAATGAGTGAGTGGGCAAAGTAAGTTAAGTGGTGGTTGGAAATCCAAAGCCAAATTCTCTCTTCTCTTCACAAATGCCTCATTTAAGTTGAGTCTATAACAACATATTTCAACAGTCTTTGGTTGGTTGAGGCTTTTTACTTTCCTCTCCTCTACTCTCTGATATAATCCATTAGCCCGAAATGAACCGATTTTGGAAACTTGGCTGCACTACTCTAACGCCACAAGAGCATGTATGTCGAATACTTAACTACTTCAATCCTCCTGTCAGCAATGTCGTCCAACCTGTATAATACGCACTGTAGATAGAATGACAGACTGACAGAAAGTCAGACAGTATTTCACAACGACCACACCGGACCATATTTCTACCCACGCTTAATTGCGCTATACTATGATTTTATCCTATAACATATTATATGAATTAGTAGAAATATGACGCAATATTATTTTCCATCGCATTTCAAGACCAATAATTTAATTACAAGTACCACATTATTTGCTATGTCTGTAATGTAAAAGTGGACAGGCAGGCAGGGTGGATCCTCTCTCTCTCTCTCTCTATTTCTTTCGTTCTCCTTAACAAAGCTAAATAAAACTCTAATTTAATTGGAATCAGGAAAGAAGCTAGTTTGGAATTGGTTTCTTTTTTTCTTATAACAGATGCGGAATAGAGCAGCAGGGTTGTAAGTATGTACATAGTCGTTGCGGGCTCGCTCTCGCTCTTCTGTCTCTGATCGCTTGGTGACTCGCATAAGGGGAAAGGAAAATAGTACGTAATGATGATCACTTAGTGACAAAAGGCATTGTTTTGTTCACTTAAATGATGGGAGTGAGAGTGAGGGAGAGAGCGGAGATGGGGAAAGTGGAGCGAAGATTCCTGATCCTACTCAAGATCAACCATCTTCACTTCAGCATGGGATATATATGTATCTGTACATAGTATAAGAGCAAGGGCATAGAGCTGTAGCTAGCTGTGTTTTAAATTAATCTTCCATGAAGAAAGGAGAACGTGTTTTATCTGCACCTTCACTTGGCTGGTTGGTTGGTTGGTTGGTTAGTGTGTTCGGTTTTGGATACAACTTCCAGAAGAAGAAGAAGAAGAAGAGATGCGAAGTAAATTGCTTCCTTTTATTGCACGCTTAGAGACCTTTTCCCTTCGGCCCAGAGAAGGTGAGGAGTTGAGGAGGAGGAGGGAGACGTAGAAAAGATTACGAAAGAAAGGGAATGATGACAAATAAAATCCGTATATAGTTCAAGAAGGAGAGAGCTTATCGTTTTATAGTGTCGACACTTTGTCCCTCCTCCGTTTAAATCTTTATTCAAGTGAGTGAAGAAATCACATGTTTCGATTTTATAAAGTTTACATAATGTGTAGTAAAAAACAAAGAAGAACTATGAGTTTGTTTACATTTATGAACTGAATGTGTTTGCATGAACTGCATATATTTGTGTTACTTAATAGAATAATATGATTTGTGCACATTTTTATAATTAATAACTGTAAAGCAAATGTTGATAGTAGAATTTTTGGAGAAAGCATCAATTCAATTTTTTAAATGTTAAAACATTTAAACATTTGATTAGTAATCCTCATAGCACTATCAATACTCCACGTCTTTTATAAATCTTTCTAATATTAATAATTCCCAAAAAATTAGCTCAGATTGTGTTATTATACACTTGCTAAAAACGAAGGGAGAATATCTGTAAAATAGTGATGGTATGGTGGGGTGGCTCATCATGAAATGAGAAAGACGAAGAAGATCCATAGTCAGATGATAATGACGAGGACTCATCTACGTGGAAGCTGGAGGCAAAAGTAAGAAAGCGGATATTCAAGAGTTCATGTTCCGGAACATCCTCTCTTCTTCTTCTCCCTACTTTTTCCACCACCAACTAATACTTCCTTACTTCTTATTCCATCATCCTCTCTCTGGCCTGGCTGATGATAGTAGAAAAGTGAACTCATTTAATGTTTCATCTTTCGTGCATTTTATATGCTCCCCTTTCGATTTATCTTTTATATTCTGGAAGCAGACTTTCCTTCAATTTTCGAGTGTTTAATGTTCATCTTAGTCCACACACTTTACTTTGTTCTTCTTCATCGTTGTCGTCGTATTTTGGCTGAAGTGAAACGATCCTGAATTACTCCCAGAAACTAATCCGTTCTTGCCAAGGATGAAACAATCTCCTGCTTTTCCAGATCCCACACCTACCAACCAGGCAAGCAAGGAAGACAATTCGGCTCAACTTCTCATTCTCTCCCCCGGCTCTCATTAACTTCGACATCATCACAGATCGCGCTTTTTTCTTGTGTTAGAAATTCCCCTACTTTTCTTTACAAACTATATAGCCACCCATCCTTCTTCCTCCTCCTCATGCAGCCCTATTAATTGTTCCGTATTTATGGAGAGAGAGATAGGCTAATTGTTCTGCTGATGCATAGAAAGGACAGAAATCAAGTCATTCACCATACAACCATCACCATGACTGTAGTAACCACCCTTGCAATAAATTCTACTATAGAGCTAATTAAATTACTGCAGTTTTTATCGTCTTTTGCAACAAACGTTAAATGAACAGAAAAAGAGGACATGCAATTATTGTTCAGTTTTTTCCTTGGGATATTTTAGATTGTTTCTTGCGCACATGAAATAAAATGAAATACAAAAGTTCATGAGATTAAGATTTCGAGACAATTTCCTTTGAACGAGTAAACAAGGTCAGAGATCTGACTTGGAATTTTCTTCAGTTTCAACAGGGTCAGCAAAACAGCTAAGCTTCTCAAACAACAAAATAAATGAACAAAATGAGTGAAAGGTTAAGTGGGAGTCAAAAATAGATTTAACTTGAAGAAGTTTAAACATAATAAAAGATTAGGTTACGCTACACTTACACAATTCAATTCATGAGGGGTTGAGCTGAATGAACGAATAACGGACGAAAAAGCGATTAAGAATGTCTCGGCAAACAAATGTCACTCACTATACTCACATTATTATTGTCACCTTATCCGGTATGTTCTCATTAAATGATGGCGCATTAATTATTTATAGACAGACGCTGAAGCAGATATGAATGATGTAATGCAATTAAATGAAATCAAAAAGTCAAAAATGTGTCTGTCTGTAATTTAATTTTGAAGACGTTATATTGATATCACGTTTCACAAGTTCAAGCAGAATCGCATTTTTAGTGCGTAATATAATTAATACAGACATCATTAATGCGCAATTGGATACATACTCGACTGTAAGAAAAACTATTTTGCAACTTTACAATCATATCATCATCGATTATTACATATTCTGTATAAGTTACACATATCAAGAAAGTTGAAGAAATGGTGTAATGGCAATATTCCATACTTGTTTGGTATTATTATTGATACCGTCATGTGATATGTGATTCACTTTGAAGAGTGGAATAGGAGGCAAAAGGTGGAAAGAATATGCATTCAAGCTTCAGCGAATATGTAACAAATGAGCTAGATCCGGATTGGATATCACACATCTTCTCTACAGACACGAATTCCAAGATGATGTATGGGTTCCGTCGTCCTCAAGCAAAATTCAAGTCGTGAAGAGAACTTACATGATCCCGATCTTCATCCTGGAAGAAATTGTTGGCAAAGTGCGACTAAAACTTGGGAAAAGAAGGGACCGAGTACATTTTCACCCATCCAAGGAAGAGCAGGTATTTGGTAAGAGATATATAATGCCTGTCTGTCTCATGGTGTTAGTCATCATCATGGAAAGAAGACGAGGACGAGTGGGTAGTTTTCCGGCACGACTACCCAGGAAATATTTAGCAAGCTCTCTCTCTTCATGCATTCTCCAGCAGTTCACCAAACAAGAGGAATAATCCTTCTTGGATGTGTTCAGTGCTTACAAAGTAGTAGTACTGGTTGGTGATAATGAACCATTTTGGTAGGGTAACCTTGGCTTCATCACTCATCATTAGGCATCACTATGTGACATTTACCCAAGCATTAGACATAGCTTTCACGGCCCATTCCTCCTCTCGTCAAATCAACTCTTCACCCTATTCAGAACAGAACAGAACAGAAGCGAAGCACCATAACCATCCAATTTGGTATCTTGTCACCCGGAGACGGGTTCATTTTCAAAAGCTGTAGAATAATCTTTTCTATTGAATTGATTGAATATCAACAATTCCAATTAAATTAATGTGAGTCGTTATACACAAACATCAGACTGACTCACTGGCTGTGTATGTACTTATGTGAAAGCTGGAGAGAGAGAGAGGAATTGGAGAGATGAATAGAGAAACTTATAACCAGTTCTGCGTAAATACCATTAATGCCCTATGTCTCTATACACTTGCTATGTAGTCAATTAACACCAAGAACCCTTTGAAACATGATGCCCACAACCAAAAATGGGGTTTCCGAGCAAACTACTACATAACTTTACTGAATTGCCGTGTCGGCATAGAATAGACACCAGAAGAGGTTCGGCTCGTCGTCGTTTTCTTGACTTGAAAGAAGCAAGCTTTGCAACATGAAACTTTCGTCTCCTTTTGAGATTTTGCTATGGCTAGCTGGATTGTATGGCATGCACAACAAACAAGACGGTGTGGTGGTGTGACGGTGATGATAATGATCGTTAAATGGTGAGAGGATGCAACAGTTCTCCCATCCATGTATCAATAGCAAGACGAAGACGTATTTACTCCTTGTAACTTTAGTTGACTGCAATGAACAGCGAAACCCAAACAATTAATGGATGAGGAGAAGAGGAAGAAGACGACGACTACTACTAACTAAGCAGCATGATGGGTCGGAACTCGGCTGGGATCAATTAGTGAGCTGACTTCATGCAATGAGTGCATAGTGAAAGCCTGTCTTACTTAACTCTCTCTCTCTCTCTCTCTCTCTCTCTCTCTCTCTCTCTCTCTCTCTCCTTCTTTCGTTCTTCTTACTTATTTGCAGTCATCACCGTGCACAGTAGTTCCGTCGGTTAACTTTGGTATGCAAATAAGAATTTGTAAGTAAACAGGAGCTTGAGGCTGCTCCACTCACTCGAGAGTTAAAATAGTCAAATCAAATAAACGAACATTTACGACCAAGGAAAAACTCAAACAAAACGGTTCATGGCATTTTATTCCACTGCTGCACAATGTATGTATATGTATATGCATATGATGAGATGATACGTATAATAGGGTTGCGGAGAGGTACGTAATGCAACATGTCCCACACGCATCGCTTACTTATTACGTACAGAATAGCAAAATTTATGTAACATCGAGGAAGAAGAAGTTATATTATTATTCAGCCATTCCCTCCTAAACATTATGCAGTCGTATTTAATGGAGATTCTGTACAACTTGAAAATTACAACATCATCCTTAGAGACCCATTAACAATTTTAAATACTGTGGAAGAAATGGTTAACTGTTTCCATTTTTGGACAAAGAGGGACGTTTTTGTCATGTCAATCCCATTAACAAACAACACCACCACTAAACACTTACGCATCCGGCGGTAACGTAACCATAAATTGAGCGAGTGAGTGAGACGGAGGCACAGACCCTGGCAATTAATGTTATTTAATCGGCGTCAAATGGTTGGATGGGGTTAAGAACGCAATGTAACTAGAGCGCTATACACATGCGACAGCGACGTCTTGCTACTCCATTCCACGACATTTGAATTTATGAGATTGTCACCGAAAAGTATGACAGACCATGCATGGTATGCTAATGCACCTTCACGCTGACAAAACATTTAAGCACTACTGATGGCAATTCTATTGGTGTCAACTTTACACACAGGGAACGAAAATGAATGAACACACTCGCACAAAATATCTCGGGTGACAAAATTCTTTACAGCGACTTGATACTCTAAACCATGTCTGTTCATTTCTTATTTCCATTAGTTTCATACGGCAGCTACATACAATTTTACCAGCTTAAATGCGGGAGGGACTCGTGCCGAGGTGGCTCAGTGTGGTATATAGTTGGTAGGTGTAAGCAAATGTTGTGATTGCAGACAGGCATGCACATTTTAGAGCCAACTTCTTTTTACTATTTTATTTGAGGGCGATGAGAAGTCATCATGGTGAAGTAAAAGTGACGATGCCTGCTCTCACACTTATCTGCTCCTGTCAGCTTCTCAGCCATGGGAAATTCATAACCAGAGAGAAATGCATCATTCTCGTCCTTTCTTTATGTATTCCAAACTGCTCAGCCAGCCAGCTTCTGTCACACTGTCCCATTATGCTAAAAGTATGAAATGGGCCAAAACTAGCTCAAAAACTGTATCATTTCATATTCCTAGCATTTCATAACTATGCACATTTAAGAAAGAGTCTGCTGGGGATGGAAGTCATCCAACATGCAGTTTTCACAGACCGTCATGCAGCCACTTAAATTCGCAATTTATTACACTTCCACATCTTGAAAACCAAAAACAATACGATTCTCAAGCAAAAAAAAGAGTAGTAATGAAAAAGCTGGAAGAAAATGTGGCAGATTGCTGGAGGAAGTTGACAACAACTTGAAGTGATTTACTTCACATCCGGTTACATCACAACTCAAGTATTTGTATACATGAATCTGTATATAACGTGTTGTTGCCAAGTCATAAACTTATCCTCTCAATTTTTGTCCTTCAATTCAATTCACTTATATAGTATTTCTGTATACATACATACCTACAAATTATTATAAAGGCTTTAGAATCGGGGTAAAGAAAAAAAATACGAGATAAAATATTATATCCTCGTATAAACTCTTCAAAAAGTTGTATATTTGGCCTACAATGTAGATTTTGAGCTAATAATAAAAGAAAGTGGCAGACTTTTAAGCAGGGCAGGCAGTGTGTATATATAGTGAGTAAATCATTCTTCCTCCTTCGTTTTTGTTCCACATTGTTAAAAGTACATTATTGGATTAAGAATTTGGCTCATGATTTATTGGGAGGAAGCCCTCATGAAAATAACAATAACACGGCGCTTAAATATCTCTTACTGTGTTCACTCCTTCCTTTTTCATATTAATAATATTATTACTCATGGCCCACTTGGCTTTTGAATAGATTCCGGCTTCATGCCAGGAGGGACGAACAAGAAGAAGACAAGGTGTATTAAAAGTGGATAATATAAATCCCTTCCTCCGTATATTATTATAGAAAGCAAGCAATGAGAAGGAGAAGGAATGAGGATGCATGAATTATGACTTTGAGTTTGTGGTTGCTCTTTTAACTCCCTGTCACGTTTAGTTTCAAACGCCCTGTTAATTACTTTGATTAATTGAGAATGTCAGCCCCTGGTTGAGCTTGACTTGGTTATGATGATTTTCTATCCTTTCCTTATAATTCTCTCCTCCTCCTCTTCCGATGGCGACATTCACTTCAAATTCTTCTTATGATCTCTTTCTGCTCAACACATTCTTTCTCTTTATATTCTTCTCCCTTTCCCTTCTTTCATTTTGATCTCCTCAACGAACCAACCACTTTATTTGCCTTCTCTCTCTCTCTGTTGTGGGCATGAGGGAAATGAATAGGTCAACACACTCTCATCTTGACTCGTTTTTAGATATACTCATTTAAATCACATTTTAAAAGACATTATAAACTGAATACATATTGCACTAAAAATACCTTTACTCTTCTTATTTTATTTACACTTTCAATTGGTTGACATGTATTTCCCCCCAAGGCTTAGACACCCAACATAACCTCGTCTCTTCACGTCCTCTCTCCTTCAACCTTGCATGTCTTTAGTAATAAAAAATTGAACCAGAATTTTATTCCTTTCTTTTTCTCATTCTCCTTCATCATTTAAATTGTTGTCGTCTCTCTTAAATTCTCACCCACTCAACTCCTCTCCTGATACGGTATGTCCTGGATAGAAACTAACTAACAAAGTATAATTTATTTTTTTAAGTATACAACTCAAGTCAAAAATTATGTCGTGGGTGGGTAAGCCTAGGATAAATTCATATTTTATTTTGCATATGCTTCTAAAAATTCGTTCTTCCACCACCATCACCACCCACCACCCCCTCAACGAAGGAAACAAGAAATGTGTGAGTGGCGGATAAATGATAATGGGAATAATTTCTGCTCTCTCTCTCTCTCTCTCTCTCCGCTTTGCATTCCATTCTTCATCCCCCGACCATACCAACCATTTCACAGAGAGATGAATTTGCTGTTCATTGCAGAAGACTGCTGGTTGACTACAGAACACTGAGAGAAGAATAAAACAGAGCCTGGAGCAAAAGGAAAGCCACTGAGAGAGAGAGACTCAAAATCCAGTCAGTAGACAGAGAGAGAGAGAGAGAGTAAAGTAAAGTAAAGTAAGTAGCTCTCATTCCAACTTCCTCATCGTCTGATTCCTTGTTCCCTTCATCCATCCTCTCTCCCATTTATTTATTTCATTTCACTCAAAATTGTGTGTGACTGTATGAGACCCATGCAATAATACCGTCGACATCCAAGCCTAATGACGTGACATATAGAGTAAGGAAATTACGCGACGAATGGAAACAGTTGTGTATGTATTGTACATTTTCCCATCTTTAGCTTAGTACCATTTACATCCAGAATGAATCCAATCCAGCAGTTGTTGACTATGTATGTATGTAGCTCAGTCAGAAACCGATTGATAGCTCAATCCTAGTTCCGCATTAGATTTAGAGGCAACAACAAGGACTCTGCAATTCACTCAAGTCAAGTCAGAGTTACTCAACTTGATTTGGATGAGAGGAGAGGCGAGAGAGAATCAAGAGAGGAAGGGATGAGTGTTCCAATCCAACTATCCACACGGGTTGCTTTCCCCACGTCAAGAGAAAAGAAGAGGAGAGGGATTGTGGATAGACACATAGATATATACGCTTTATGATGGTGGTGGTGGTAGTGGTGGTAGAAGTGGATAGAATAGATTTAGATGAATAATTGTAGGGACGACTCTTGTTTAATGTGGCACAAGTTCTCATTACCAACAACAACCTCGGGAGCAGTAGTGGATGTAAAACCTCGTCTTGTTTGAGTTTTAGAGAGGAGTGATGCCGCTAATAGCGAGAAAAGCAGAGAGGAGAGAGAGCAGAGAGAGAAAGAGAGGAGAAAAGCTAAAGCTGTGATGGTGGACTATTGATTTAGTATGAGTTGCAGTGTGCGGATGATGATGACACTAACAAGTAGCAAAGGAAGCGTTGATGGATCACGTTGTATTGTTCAAACGCTTAATTCCTCAACACCAGAGAATGGAAGTGGAGGAGATGATGATGAGTCGTTCAGTTCGTCCCCTCTCTCTCTTCCTGTGATGGACACAGAAGAGTGAGACTGACCACGAACCTAAATAATACGATGTGAAATGCGGGTCCAAATCCAAATTGAAGTCGATTAGAGAGGAAAAGTGCCGTCCATAAGTAGAATAGTTATATTGATAGAAGTTAGATATGTACATTGGTGGTGGGATTTTACTACTTCAATACTTGTATAACAATCGCTCTCCTCAGTCAAGCAGTTTCCTCCCTCTTCTGCTTGTCCTATTACTCCACAATACAACACTTTGTCCAACTAACTAACTAACTAGTAGCAAGCAACCAACCACCACTTGGCTACTCTACTTATCTATCTCTATCTATCTGCCCATCTATCTGTTTGTGAACACTCTGTTCCCTTTCACTCCATTATTTTATCAGTCCTCTCTCTCTCCTCTCTCTCTCTTTCTTCTCCTTCTTGTTGTTGTTCCAAAAACTGCAGTAGTACAACCGAACCGCACAACTGTTACAGTACATAGTTAAGTATCCTCGCATGATGATGGTAGGGAAAGAGAGAGAGAGAAAGAGAGAGCGAGGAAACCAACTTAACTTTGCTTACTTGGCTTGGACAGTGAAGTTGAGAGGCTGCTGCTCTGAATCATATCACAGTCAAGTGGTGGTCTTAATACTTGCTTTCTGAAGCTTTCTTCGTTTCCCTTCATCACCACCACCACGACCACCACCACTACTATTACAACTACTCTCTCCCTGTACTTTCTTTATATACAGAGACAGAAGAGAGAGGAGTGAGAGGTCTTCTAACTGAATCGTTTCACACGACTAATAATACTATTTCCGAGAGAAGAATAGAATAGAACAGAACAGTGAAGAGACTCAAACTCCCCTCTTCATCATGAAGGAATGAAGTTGAGAGAGAGAGAGAGGATTTAAGAGCGGCGGTGGTGGTGGTGGTGGTGGTGATTGTCGTGGTGTAGTAGAAAGGAGAAGAGGAGAGAGAAAGCCAAGGAAGCCAGATCAAGGGAAAACGTTTTCAAGCCTCAAATTTTGTTTTCCTCGCATCATAATCATCTCGTACACAAGGAGAACCAACCCTTCCACTGATTTCTCCTCTAATTAATTTTACACTACGTCGACCAACCAAGTAAGCAAGCTGCTCTGCTCCTCAATATGCGAATAAGAGGAGCGCTCTACTACCTAGTGGTAGCATAAGTAATAGGACAAGAGTAATTGACTGTAGTATTAACGGAATTTTTTAAATGCAAAAAAGAGGAACATCAATCGAAAGCCTATAAAATTCTGTGCCAAATACAGTTATCACTTTTCAAAATGCCCTCCTTTAGCAGCCACACAGGATTTAAGTCGTGGAACCCATTCTTCGATGGCGGTACGGACGCGCTCAAGAGGATACTGGTCCCATTTCTTGATGAGGGATTTTTTTAACGCCTCCAAACTTCTATGGGGCTTAGCCCACACATCCAGCTCCAGTTTAGACCAAATGTCATAATCCAGGGGGTTAAGGTCTGGCGATGCAGCAGGCCACTCTTGACTGGAAAGAAAGTCTGGAATCTCCGTCTTCAACCACCGTTGGGTGACTTTTGCCATATGCGCAGGGGCTGAGTCTTGCTGGAAGGTCCAGTCGGTGTTTTTGAACAGGGAGTTGTTCAGAGGTTTGACTATGGCCTCAACAATGTCCTCAATGTATTTTGTCGCCCTAACTTTGACCCCTTGTGCAACGAAATGGAGTTTAGGCTTTCCATTCCAACCAAACCATTACAGATGCGGGGTGGTGGGTGTGGTTGACCTTACTTAATTTTTTTGGAATGCCTTTGACCGAT
>JAQFZJ010000076.1:0-75908 GCA_034695645.1 Folsomia fimetaria
ATCATGTATTTATCCTTGTGACGTAATGTCCCACTTGTGGGGTGTCTCATTGTAATAAATTATTATTATTATTATTATTAGACAAGCATGGTTTGTATTATATAAGGAAATATCCTCTCCCTACCTTTTGACCAATATTGTTAGCAAGAAGAGCTTCCTTAATTTTGGTAGTGATAAGCTGAGTGTCCAAGTCTTGAGTTAATGCAGCCATCTCATACACGCTGGGCTGAGGTTGAAGTCCGGGTGGAGGGGGTTGACGATGGGAAATTGAATTTGGAACGACATTGCCTGGAGATGCATTTGACTTTTTGATAAAATCATGAACCATATTGGGGACAGTTTGTTGAGGTGTGGTGGGCATGGGTGGAGGTGGTGGTGGTGGTAGAGAAGACGTTTCAACCTTAATTGATAGCTCAGTGGCCTTGGCCGGGACTTTAGCAGAGGTTATTGGAGCTGTGGGATAAACTAGATTTAATAATAATACACCGAATGTGCTAATTAATGTAATTTTGATGTCAAATTAGGGAGGACAGTACACTTACTCGGATTTCCAGCATATCCACCAGTTCTCATCAATTTCTCTGGAGCAATTTTGTATTGTGAAGCTACCAACTTGTGGACAGCGTTGTCATCTTCCAAAAACATTTTCATACGAATAAATGGTTCCCTGCCCTTCTGAGTGAGCATATGCCATGGCTTGGGTCGAGCCAATAAATCACTCACTGACCCTTGCGATAAGCCAAGAACGGATTCTCCGAAAAGCCTTTGAGAGATCGAGTATTGACTCAGTTGCTCCTTAACCTATCATCATAAAAAGAGGTCTGTTAGTAAACTCATGACCGTATTAAGGATAATTTTGATCAGTACTGACCAGTCTGTGTCTTACCTTGCGAACAATGTCCTCAGTATTGAGATTGTTATACTGATCGAACTGTTGCTGGGTGATTGGGGGTAGCACTGCCTTTAAAGGTCTCTGATTAGGGGATGCCACGTTTGGAGTAGTGGGCTGTAAATTAAATAATTATATTCATACATAGTTCACTAATTTGATGGCAGAAATATTGCTGCAAATTGATGATACCTGAGAGATGAGAGAATTGGTAATGGAAGCCATCCGTTGCAATGGGGAAGCGTTGGAAGTGTCATCCACATTGGAAGGAGGAAGGATAGAGTTTAATGGAGACGTTGCACCAGAGTTTGATTCGCCTTTAGGTCTAACTAATGAAAATGCACTGCCCACATGTCGCATTACATCTGATCCATCGTCTTTGTCCGACTACACAAAAATAAAATAGATCCATGAATAAATATCACAGTCAAGGCATATTTTCATAAATACAATTTAGGCTTATTGTTTGGCTTGATTGATTGTTATATACCTTATCGTCTTTGTCTTTGGTGTCGAACGGGGAAAGTCTTTTGGGCATGGTCAGATCTTGAGCTCCGCCGCCGAGCCCATTGGGGAGAGGAGCACCGGGGTGGAAATGTGGCGGAGGGAATTGAGGGGAGGCGCCGGATGTAGATGAAGCAGCCAATTTCGCTAACTCTCGGTGATAGGCTGCAATAAATTGATGAGATTATGTATTACAGGCTCTTTATTTAAGATGTGGAATTAACGCCTTGCAAATTCTGGTGAAAGTTGGCGCATAAACAGGTTAAGATTAAACCTACCAGAAGGCGAATCTTGCACACATTTGATCTTACTCATCTCAACTCTAGATTTTAGTAACTATTTCAGAAACAGATTTCAGAAACAGCAAATTGTGCACATTTTAAGGCAAAATCTAATTTACACACGACAAACTTTTGTCAACAATTGAGATACCTTTTTCGTCTAAGCGGACAAAACGCTTAAATGCAATTATTCGAGGTGGTAACGTACGTTGTATACATTCTGATACTTGGATTCTGATACCGGAATTAACTAATTTGTTTATTGTCCAACGTATCTACTTAATTATCTATAATTGGTGTGAAAAAGACCAAATGCGGTAGATTTACCCTCTGGTGTTACCATTTTATACAACTTTCACCTGAATTTGCGTTAAATGGATCTCATTCTTTATATTGAATGCAAGTCAAAATTACTATTGCAATTATTTGTGCAAATGTAAGTATAATTTTATTATTGTCTTACCATCCAACGCCATGCGAATATCTTCTCGCTCCAACAAGGAGCCCCCAAAGAGGTGAGGGAACAACAAGCTGGAATGAATAATAGAATGCATTGCAAATATTTGTTAAAAGAAAGCCTGTTCAACATGTCTAAAGTTCTTACCTCTGATAATGCTCACGGGGTATCCTAGGGTCATCCAAGGAATGGGGTAACCGAATTCCAGCCAATTTTGCTAATTCTTCCTGATAAATTCGAGCCACTTGCTCCTGAGGGATATCATCATTTTCGTATTTTCTCATCCTCCTCTCACGCTCACGATCTAAATTAAAATAAATTTAAATTTAAAATATTATAAAAATTCCACTAATTTCGAATTTAGGATAGTTTGAGTGGTCTACACTCTGTGGTGTTAAATTCATAAATATACATGAATGAATTATTACTGCTAATGTTATTTTTGTGCGATACACTTACCTCGAGCGGAAGAGGTGCTGAGTGGTGATGGACACTGACCATTGTTATTGCACCCATTATTATTGATGCTGAGTGGTGACTTGGAGCCCCCACTCTCATCACAGAATGAGTCTTGAGTCCCACTGTTGTTCATATTGTGACTTCTTTGTTGTAGGGCTTGATTGGCTTCTGACAGAATGTGCGCGATACGGTCTTCTGCTCCAGAGTCCTCGCATCGGAAGGAGGCTGGCAAGTTGTTTCCATCTTTTCCTTCAACACCAGCAGAGACATACCAAAATCAGCCATATAAATGTCCGTTCACAACAAATTTGCATTAATTTATTAACACTCAAAATGACTCTTTGCGTAGGTAGTAGGCAAAGTTCTCATGTCTCTCTTATTCCTTCGCATTTTGGTTTTTGGGGTACAACTCCCATTGTAACAATACTTTTCATATTTGCCCAAACTTGTTCAACCCAATTCATTAGCCACTTCAAATCACAATAATGCTATATACGTGTCAAAAGAAGAAGATGAAGATAGCGTTCTTTATTATCATCAGTTCTTTATAAGACCATTAAGATTGTATATTATTGCAGACAGAGTTGGATGAGGATGTCTCTCAAAAATCAAAATTATTAAATGATGCTGAGATTCTCCTTCTTGTGAGTAGGTAGGAGACCAGACAAGCAAGAAAACTGCATAAATATCACATAAGTCATTCGGAAGGTGAGATTGATTGGGCATTTGGGCCCGAGTGTCATTGAAACGACACCAAATGTAATAAGATTGGAATTGTCAACTTTTATAAATTGTGAACATGCACACAAATCCAAAAAATCTCCATTTAGCAAACAACCATCTCCTCGCAGCAATAATACGACATCAAAAGTGGTTCAATTGAAGTCAACGAGTTGAGTTGTATTCAGTATTCAGTATTCAGTATTCAGACATTGAGACAAGATTGGTAATATGTATTTTGTGGACCAGTAGCATTTGCATGCGAGATATGTATGTAAGACATAAATTGATGAATTATTGTTAATGACAGTAATGGTTGTTGTGGCTGATGATGGTATACATATTATGTGAGGTAGCAAAAGTACACGATTCCTTCTCTCTCTCTTTAGGAATTATTAGGATTAGAAGGAATAGCAAGTACTACTGCTAATACTTAATATTACTACGATCGTGTAAATCGAGCGTAAACAGCTTCGTTTTGTGAGTGAAGTGAGCGAGGAGTGGAGTTATTACACAGGATTTCCGTTCCCGAGTCGAACCAAACCAAACCGATTTACCTAATCAAGATATATCCAGAGATAATTTTATAAAAAAACTGATTTGCAGCTTTGAGAGGAAATGGAGTTCGACTGGTAACAATTCACCACTTTCCACATTTCCACTTGATGGAATGGAATGGACTTGTGCTATGCTCTCTACACCGACGACGGACGGTCCCTCATAATAAACTGGGACTGACTGACTGACTAGTAGTAGTAGTGTTCACTGAATCAAATAATGAAATGAAATGAACACGCGGTGGTTGTTTTGTTGATGGTTTGTGTTTGATTCCAACAACAACAACCACCTATTCTGGCTAAAATACCTGCTTTTGAGCCAGTAATATATTAAATGAAATTTGTTTCCAGCAACAGCAGCAACGTTATATATTCTGGAGTAAGGTTACAATTGAATACAGCACATCAAACACCCCACGCTCGGTAATCTCAAGATCTGATCTATAGCGACTGACCGGTTCCTGTACAATTGTATTTGTATATTATACATCCATTATGCCCAATGTCCAGCCATTGCAAATTGTACATGGCTACATGCATTACTTGTGTTGTATCATATTTGTTGCATGACTACTGGGGTAAAAAGTCAATACACAATTTTGAAGAGAGATTCTGATGATGGATAGAACGGAATGGGTGAGAGAGGGCTGAAACCAATGATTGTAGTTGTTGTTGGTGGGTCAACGGGAGCTGGAACTTGACAGCCGCATGTATAATTCTTAAGGATATTTGATAATAATTTTGTCCAAATTTGCAAAGATTATTGGACTGGGATTATGACTAGGATGGGATGGAGGAGGAGGATGCTAGTTTGTTGGTTATAGGAATGGTTATAGGAATTTGTATAAGTTGTGCCATCCAATAAGTTGTATTATATTCTAATAGTTGTTAATAATGATGGGATCCCAGGATGAGGAGGATGATGATGATCAGTTATGGGATGGTACTCTACGAATAGGAGCAGCAAAGCATTAGCACATTAATCTTGAAGTTAATGTGAGTGCGTCTGTGAGTTAAAAATCAGAAACGCATCTTAAAAGGAAAGTGTCGGTTCACCTTTTCCATGTAACAGACTAACTTATGACTCCATAATGTCAAATGTTATAGCATTCATATGAATATTATTGAGACAATAATGGCTCTATGAGCATACCTGCCTGACTGACTGACCGCAGGAGTGAGCTCATCCCACTGATCAAGTTGGTTTTTGAATCCTATCATGAGAGATCAAGCTAATAACGTGAACAAACGACTATCGAGTAATCGCTTCGCACTTCACGTACGTCTTTGGTTCTCTGTTCACTTCAATTGGTTTGGGGTACACAAAAAAGAGCAGTTTACCCCAGAGGGCCTTCAAGAGTTGTTCCAAGTCGTTAAGTTGGATCATAACCATACTGTTTATGAGGATATTTTCTGTCCACCTTTAACTATCAAATTTACATTCAAAAAGGGATTGTCAAGTAAGTTGCTCCAACCACAGTACCACCACCACCACCAATACAACAACAAACTCATTATACGTATATATGTATTGTTGTATATTGTAAGTACATTATTCCTCCCTGCTGCCAGCTACCACTATTTACCTCCTCTGCATAAACTCCATCCCAAAAACTTCCAATGAAGGAATGGAGGAGCAAGTATCAAAATCCGTAATTTCAATAAATAACGATTATCGCATTACAATACTTGATGTAAATTACTCTTGATTGTATAATCCTCCACAAGCCGTCAGTCAAATGGTCTCTCTCAGTGATCATCCCAAAATGCAGGACACTAATGAGCCGCCTCATCTCTTACACAGCACACAGGCACAGTACAGGCATCCTTAATATCCTTTCACACCGAATATACAAAACCCTCGTAGTGTCAGCCAACCAAGAAATATCACCGATTGCTACGACATTAAGTTTCCCATTACACTTGCATAACGACCTTCTTCCTAAACAAGCAACCACAATAATGCAACCATGTACACATCATCCCTTTTCTTTTGGGTAAACACAATCCTGTCAAATTCAACCTCTGTCCCCGTGTCAAACACTACGCCCACCTTTTATACCTCTCTCTCTCACTCTCTCTCTCACTTGATTTCCCATTTGTACCAATTAACTATGTATCATCCATATCTCTCCTGCATTGTGTGTGGTTGGTAGATAAGCTTAGTTAGTTAGTTCTGTTTTCCAGGGATGGATAAAACAACGAAATTAATAAATGTTCGTGCGTGGGTGAGTTCATACATATTTGTTTAACTCTTGTCTCTTGTTTTAAATCCTGATAATTATGATGCAGAGTGTGTCTATCTGTATATACTTATTTACAAGGCGGTTGTACTTTTCTCTTTCGTTTTTGGGGTTGTGTTATTTGTGATCAAAGGATTTACACGGCGTAAATGGAGCAGGAGAATGAATGTCGGAAGAACATGACACACGAGAAAAACGAGAAAAGAGTATCGGAGTAAATATCATGATGATCATGATCGGTGAAGGAATCATTGCATGTAAAATAATGTAATGTGAGTGTAAAGATGATGTAAAGCAAAGCGGAGAGCAGTTTAACTTGGCATGAATTGAGAGAGAGATGTTGTTTGGTTGTGTGTGACATATAGAAATAAGAGGTGGATTTGATAGACTGTGTGGATTGGATATGTTTTTATTTCTCTGGTTGATTCGGGAAGAGACGCAAACGGCATTTGAGACTCAAAATTGTTAAAAATCTATAAATACATATCCATGTCGACCGACATCAAATAGCTATTCAACAGATTTTGAACATCTGGATAGAATAGGAAGAATCGAAAAATAGATTCGAGGATAATAATTGTGGAGTGCCGACACAGTCTCAGTTCTAGTTGACTGTGTGTGCCGGTCTCTCACTTAATTGGCATACCAAACCCCATCACTTTTTCTTATTTCTTCTTATTTCTTCTTTATAACAACCTTAGTTCTTCTTCTTCTGAGATGATTCCTCTCTCTTTTCCTATCAGAGAGAGAGAGAGAGAGAGAGAGATGAGCTTCTTATTCCTTTCCTTTTTACATACGTGTCAATCGACTGTAAATTTTGGCGACTGTCTCCTCTAATTTGTTCCACACCAAAAATATCTACCACCAACCAATCACTATCAGTATCAGAAGTGTATCAGTATATTATCCTTCCTTCCGTCCGTCTCCTCTTCTTCTTGGAACGACACCAGCTCATCAAATACTTACAACATCTTCCTCTAAACGTTCCATTAACAAAATCCAAATGAAACAACTTGGCCGATGATGATGTTATAAATAAGTTGATAATCTAATTATGCCCACCAAACAAACTAATTCATATCGAACCAGCTCACCTCATCCATTACCCATTAGCTTTTTTTAAACTTAACCCTTCCTTCCATATGTGTTCGCTTCCTTCAAAGAAAATTAATTATTGCTTAACCAATATTCATCAACTGCCAAAAAAGTAATTTGCACCTAATATCATTTTACATATCTGTTCCTCTCTACTCCATTCTAATCTATGCATGCACACTTTCTTTGAGATTATTATTTAAGGGGGACCTGCTGCACCTATATCTACGTCTTAACTGGAGAGATGGATATTATAGATATTATTACTATAACTTTTATTATTATTATGATGATGATGACTATTAATACATCCTCCTCCTCATACGAACACAGATCCAAGACGGTCGTATCTTTTTGAAGTAATGAAAAAATCAAAGAGTTGTTGATCGCATGAGTGCACAGCATCATCCTCATTACAACTAATTGTTCACCAGAAGAAATTTACGAGCCAATATCTATCTCATCATGATCCTGGTCTACGATCCCAAAACAATAAAGCTCCTCTCTTTCTTCTTCCTCTCTTGGATTTGCGTATTGCTTATTTCGTAATGCTATATTATGGCGATATGTTGTGTCTGCGAAGACGGAGTGAGTATTTTTGCAGTCTGCACCGCTTTACTTAGTAAGAAGAGAGGATGATGGATGATGAGCTTAAATAATAATATTTTATATAGTTCTGGTAGTGTGTGTAGTGGTGTACATGTGCACCTTTTGGCAGTTGGACCAAAGATAAGACAAAGAGGAAGCTGGACTTGTTAATTGAAGTGAAATAATTCTAGTGAAGAGATAAAGGAGACGATTAGTGGCTATTCCAGTCCAGCATCAGGTCCGTCCGTGTACACTTTGATGTTTGTTTGTGGCGTTGATGAGCCCGTGATGTTGTGGTGGTGATGGTGGTGGTGGTGGTGGTGGTGGTGTGGGGGAGTTTGATGCAGTGCAGGAGGTATTGAAGGATGGTTATTGTATTGTTATTACACAGATACATAAGAGAAGTCTGAAGGGTGATTAAAGGGTTTGAGGAGAATAATAAAAATCAACGCATAAAAAACTGAGAGAACTTTTATATCTTTTGACGTAATTTCCGTTTGGCATTAGAATTAGAAGTCATAAATTTTTCAAGGGCGACTGATTTTCTCCAGCAACTCATCTCTCTCTCTCTCTCTCTCTCTACTTCTGGCTCCCACCTCACTACTCTATATATATGTAATATGTTTAATATAATACTTATTCGATGGTGTGGTTCCTCCATTGTGCTGTGCTCTCTCAATTCTCAATCAACATAAGGCACGACTCACAAGACCACTACCAAAAACCAGGCAAGCAAGCGATGATGATGATGATACGAATATTAAGATGGGAGTAAGACGAGCCCATAAATTTTAATTTAACTGTGAACCTTCTTATTTCTTGCCCCATTCTATTCTACCGATTGTTCATCACCGTGCAAGGTTGATGATGATGCATGCATTATTGAAGTGAATTTAACTGAATCCATTCCGCATCGCACTTTTTTCTTCTTAATTGCGATTATAAAATAAAATAAATATTCTTGGAAACCACAGAAGCGTACAATTTGGGTACATATCTATCCATCCATCTACTATACATATCCATCCAGTCAAGTCCACCACAGAATTATACAGATCTTTACGTCGTATTGCATGTCTTGCATACTTGCATGTCTTCCTCCTGCCAGATCGGCAGTAGTTTTAGTGACAGGGACAACTGCAACTACTTACATTCGTGAAATGATATTGGATGGAATAAATTGTTCCTATTTTATTCTCTTCTGTATTTCTTCATGCATTTCTTCTCATCATCCTTGCATCATTCTGGGTGTCCAAGTAAGATATTGAACAGTAACAGCCGTTTTAGGGGACTCTGCTCTGTATGTATAACTTCCTTACATAATAAGTAATTGGATAATGGACCTGTTTTTATACCCCTTCATTCATCCCTTGCTTCTTTAAACTATACATAAACTAAAGCCCCTGTCCATCCATCCACACAACTAACAACAGAAGAATCATCCACACAACTCCAATATAATATTATATCATGTGTGTATCGCATCGTATTTATTGCTTCGATTCTGTGGGTTGTGTGACTCATTTGTCATATGGGCTGTTTAAAATTCACGGATGCAGAATCGTGGAAATGAGGTGGAATTGGAAGTATCGACTAAGAAATGACTTGATGCATGGCTGTTTTGCTACAAAGTTAGTTATTAGAGAGAGAGAGAGAGAGAGAGATACAGAAGCCGTCCTGCCTTCTTTTGCCTGCCAGGAACTGAGATAGATATCATGTATGATTAAATCGACCAAAGTCAAAGACACATATGCTTGTCGTTTTTCGGAGTCAGCAATACAAACTACTCCTCTGTTTCCATCCAAGCCCATTGACATGCATGATAGCGGATAGCGTAATTTAATATGGAGTTGATTCCACAGGAAGAAGAAGACGAAGACGAAGAAGACAAGACAGCATTTCAAAGTTCGATTTGTAGCAATGAAATGTAAAAGTAATAAGCACAGTCAAAGGAGAAATGGTTGGTTCATCGTTGGGGTAATAAGTGCGCGTCCAGTGGTAGTTAATAATAAGTAAACTATGTATCTACGTATGTAGCGCATTGGATTGGATTGCATTACTTACTTGTTCAAGAAATAGTTCGGGGGGAACAGTCGGTGGGAAAAAATGATTGAACAAGTCATACGAGACAGGAGATTAGTGGCAATGAAGTTGAGTGGAGATATCTAATCCGTGGTGGATATTCATAATGCATGCACTCTTTCTTCACATCATCCTTCACCAGTATTAACAGCAGCAGGGAATATGTAATAATAATAAGTAGAATATGA
Source organism: Folsomia fimetaria (assembly GCA_034695645.1). Taxonomy (NCBI): domain Eukaryota; kingdom Metazoa; phylum Arthropoda; class Collembola; order Entomobryomorpha; family Isotomidae; genus Folsomia; species Folsomia fimetaria. The sequence continues at coordinate 10,064 of JAQFZJ010000076.1, forward strand.
ACGGAAACTGTTTCTGGGAGTTCGGTTGAGTATTAGTAACAGTGCAGTAGAGTGGCGTGGTTATATAGCGAGCAACGATGTTGGCTGATTACTCACAAAAATTCATATCTAATAATTTCGCTCTTTCTTCTTCATTATTCTCCCCGACGAAAGAATGGATAAAAGCAAAGCATGATACCGATACAACAATTGTGTACAAGTTGGATGAACTGATGGGCTGTTGCTTGGTTGGTTGGTTGGTTGGCGATTGTTGTGGTCCGTAGGTTGATAGCTTGGCTGATTTTGTACACTGGCCACCAAGCAACAAACAAACCACACAACTGAACTGAACTAGATCCACCGACCAACAACTTGGACAACATGCAATAATAATAATAAGTGAGAACAGTGAGTGAGCAGTAAGTAATAAGTAATATGCAATAATGAGAGAGAGAGCAGTTTTGGAGGAACATCAGATTTCATGAAAAAAATAAACAACGGCAAACCCATTAATGTATTTTTGATGAGGTATAAACAACTGATGATCTTCTCCTCTCCTTCTGCGAACAACCAGGGGAAAAACTTTTCCTCTCGTCACGGACAAAGAATCCAATCCAGACGAAAAAGAAGAAGGGCAGACCATGCAGCATAGCAAACACTGGACTAAAAATCAGTCCAAATTTTCCCATCTATTTAGAACCAATACCAATCTCACAAAACAAAATGAGAACAAAACTATAACTCGCATCCGAAGAAGCTGATGATGAGACCAGAAGAGAACAGATCACAAAACATGCATTATTAATGACAGTCAAGGACTACGTACAGTTACGACGTATCCATATTGGTCATTAGTTTACATTACATCACAGCACATTACACATCAACCACAGCCGCCAATATTTAGGATAGTATTCATTTCTTGTAATGGTAAATCTCGTCTCATTATTGCTTCCAACTGAATAACAGTCTGGTTATGATTTCTAGGAGGGGTCGTCATCGCCATCGTGTAATACATAATATTGTGTATGGCTGTATCCTCAATTTTTCTATAGAAAGCAGTTCATTCTATCAATAACCACTTATGCTCTCTTTATGGTCACTTTGCTTTTGAAGGAAAAGTACCAGATTCATGTCGCTGTTTGCTATATCAATCTAAACTTCGATTTGGATTGATCCTATTAAAAGCTGATTGCTCTGCTCATCGAGAGAACATATTCCAATTTTGGATAAGTCTAGTCCACAGCACTGAGGGATGACGACCACTATACTAACTATTAACAGACAATTATGAGCATGTTGAGCGTATTGTAACCGTTATGAGGTATTCTGTTAAGTGATATTTCAATTGGCTTTTATGCAGTCAATAAAGCTCATAATATTAATCAGTGCACTCACCCAACCAGCATAATATCCATTATGATTTAATTAGATTCTAGTACATGTTTGAGCAGTGTGGGCGGGTGGATGTTCAATCCGAAAACGATTGATTGAACACACACACAAGTTGTATGAATTGAAGTGGTTAAATGACAATGGATTGAAAAGGATTATTATTGCGAATATTGCGATCTTTTGGATAAGAAAAGCATCATGAGAATTTTGCCCACCTTTCACACAAGGGAAGAAATGTTGAATTTGATTCAGCAATCACATCATAACGATTATTAAATTGAGGGTGCTGAATAGGAATGAATGCGATCATTTTGGATGAATAGAGAAAGTGTCAAGTAAGTAAGTCAGTCTCGTACCTTTCTTGGGGATAAGTGATTTGAGAAGGAGAACAGAAGCGTCGTCTGCCGCCCATGCATGCATTTTACGGTACGAGTCGCGTCCCTTTTCAGTCAGTTTATCCCATGGTTTCGGTTTGGAGAGAAGTTCACTAACAGTTCCTTGGGACAAACCTAGTACGTATTTTGCGAAAAGTCGTTGTCCAATATTGTGGATGGACAATAGTTCACGGACACGGCGAGCGATTTGTAACGTGTCACTGAAACCAAGCAAAAAATGTATTTTTAATTATGATCAATCAATATTTATCAATTGATTAAATAATTATTGATTTCCTTTTAAAAAACATTATATTAAATTATATATATATAAGATGAGTATACTTACAGACATTGTGAACCAAACTTGTCCATGGAGTGTCTAAGCATTTCTTGAAGTTTTGCCTCCATGGGATCACTTTTTGGAATGAGTGAATCTTCATATCTGAATGGGAGTCGTTCCCCATTTCCTCCCACAGAGCCATTGAGCATGGAGGAAGTGTCCATGTTCATATTGGACTCGCTGTCATGTGGGGATCCATCTTGTGGAGGGGGCGAGGGGGACTCATTGTTCATGTGGTGATGGGCCGCAAGTTGAGCGTGGTGCAGACCTGGAGGAGATGAGGCGAGTAGACTACGCTCCAAAGATCGTCGCCACTGATGAACAATCTCATCCCCAAGAATGGACCCGAATGCTTCCACGGGAAGGGCGGCTGCTCCGGGTCCCAACAGAAATCTCGCTGGCATTCCACTTATTGGAGAACCTGTTTATATTCGCAAAAATTCGCTCATCAACTTGTCAGTCATTTGTCTTGTTCGCGTGTCAAACATGGGAAATGTCTTATTGTGAGTGAATCCTGTAACACCAACTAAACCAACCTAACCACCAGAACAGCACCCTCCTCCTCCACCCCATTGTTGTGTTTGTTTGTTTGTATATTCTCTCCATAATATAAATCCACAAACAAGCCGGGTAGCTTTGGACGAGGAGGAAGAAGAGGTAGAAGATGCAAATATTTTAGTAATGTGTGTCAGCAATGCCATCATCCTTGCTTTATAGGAGGGAAAGAGGTTGAAAAGAGAGAGTGTAAAATGCAACGAGGGTGGAAAGTGGGAAATGTAGTAGTAGTGGTGGTGGTGGTGGTGGTGTGTGGTGCAAAATAAATACCAAACTAGGGAGAAAACTCCCCCCTCTGCGACCCACACTGACTGCTTGCTTATCCCCAACTGAATATCATATACATTGTGTTGTGCATTAAATTTGAGGAACATCGGGTTCTAATCTTCTCTGCAGAAGAAGAAGAACCCTCTCCATTTCCATCCACTTTGTCATGTAAAGGTTCACTTTGACTCCACTTTGCCATTCAACAGAAGATTATTGCCATTCACTCCCTGTTTACTTTTACCCACACTCTCTCATCACATCACATCAAATGCAGAAGAGGATCATAAGGAAGAGCATCATAAGGAAGAAAAAGAGAAGGAAGATGACAATTTTATTTCTTTCGTGCTCAATCCCATCATAATTAAATCAATTAAAAATGAAATTACAGGAATTAAAAAAGTGAAGAGAGGGTCCAACAGCAGCAGTAACAGTATTAATACATACAACCAGATGAGGATGAGGACCCATGTGTCGTGTCGGAGATGCAATAATGGAATGGATCTGATGATGATGAACAAAAGATGGTTGAGCAAATTAAAATCATTCAAATAGTTCATTGAGCAGTATAGAAAAAGTAAAGGGCGACGACGATGGCGGCATCCTACATAACAGAGTGGTGGATGATAATAATGGATGGCATGAAATAATCAGAATATAAGTAAGAAAGATGCCGCAGTACATGGAGTGGGGGAGCTGTACTGATATACATAGCTGATATCTCATAGATAGATAGATGGATATTATGGATGGATGATGCACCAGTTTTATTGCCACAAGACATTTCAGAAGATCGACTAATAATTGGTATGAAGAGCTCAAGTTATTCAATTGGGTACAATTGAACATTGTAAAAGTGGGGTTGATGATGATTCTGCTGCTGCTGGGATGATGACTTCTATATCTTCTGTATGAGATGATGATGAGATGAAACGGTATGCAATTGTACTCTCTCTCTCTTTCTCTCTCCACGCAATGCAGATAAGTACATACCAAACAAGAAATGAGTCTGATCTGTTGTGCTCAGTTTTGAATATTTTTGAATGGAATTGCTATTTTTAACTAAGCGAGTAGTCAATGCGAGTACTTTATGCACTTATTCAGATATGTAGATGGCTGCTGCATGTGGATATTAATTAGATCCCCATTGAATACTCTTCGTTGATTTAGTGCAGCCAAAAACCAACCAACAACGTTTCCCTTCTTCTGCTCAGATATTATTATTATTGCGGGCAAAGGAAAAGACAGAGAGAGAAGATGAGAGGATGATTCTGTCTCTCATTACACATTTAATACCTGATAGCAATAATAAGTGTGCAACACCAGTTGTCTCACTTTTCTCACAAGTCAAAAACTAACTACGACTTGAATCGTAGTGTCTTCTTATCGTATGTATATAATGTCATCGGATGGATGGGTTGGGCAGAAAGTGGTGGTGGTGGTTGGGTTGGTTAGGTTATATTCGGTGGTGATACAGTTGCAACAAATCGGGTTTCATGTTAGCCCTTCACTTCCCTTGTAGTGTTTTTCAGGTATCATTGTACTTGCTTTATTACTTATACTACACGACTTGCGAATGTGGATCTATCTCATTATCATCTCTCGCTATCTTGGATTAAATCTTGGAAAATGTGTCTACACGACTAAACTAATATGCCAGAATGTAATCTAAATATAATAGTAAATGTAATATTCAGTATTAGTAATGCATGCACCTTCTTCTTCTTCAAAGATGCCGTAATAAAGTAATGAAATAATCTGAACGAAAAATTATTCTAGTGATTCTACATGTTTTCAAAAAAATGAGATAATGATATTTAGACTGGTATTTATTTAGTCGTCCACCAAACCAACCACCACATCACCTATGCAGCACAAAAACCTATCTATAGGTTATTTAAAATAAGAATACAACAGAAGAATATGGATGGAATCAGTATGGGCGATCAAGATCAAGAGAGAGAGAGAGAGAGATGATGGAGTGTGCTGGTTGTGAGGAGGAGGCTGATTTAAAATGCAAAGGGATTGGTTTCTCGTTTAGCATTTGCTATCATCCATACACCTGAAGCTATCATTTACTTGATATTATTACAATACATGTTGCATGCTGAGTCCAATTTCCAATTCGATAAGGAATCTCAACTCAAGCCAACCGAAGCAAGTTGAACCGCATCCTCATCCTCCAACACAACAAGAAGAACAACAACAAGAGATACACGAAGAAGAAGAAACGATGGATAAAATACAACAAAAGCTAAGCAAACCAAACCAGCCAAACTGAACTCATCCTCTAAAACTGCTCTCGGACGGACAAAATCGTTGTATTCATCTCATCCTCTTCTTTCTTTTTCTCAGGATGATGATGATGATGATCTCTCTCATCCACATCCACTACACACTTGGATAATACTCTCTCTCTTCTTTGTCGTCTATAATAGACCAAGGTTTTGAGCCAATGGCCAATAAGCAATCGTCGATAGCGATAGGTGTGCTATTGACTATTGGCTGGTCAGTCAATGGTGGTGCAGAGCTGAGTGAGATGAGAGAGTGGTTATGTTTTATGCATTGGTTTGCTTTGCTTCTTGGACTAGAGAGAGATGAAATATATTATCCTTTTGAAAAGTTGAGTATTGGAAAATCTACATAAAAAGAATGATGAAGTTCATTTGCTCACTCCACCACCACCATCACCACCACCACAGCATTACCACCATCCTTGTATTGCACAGAGGAACAACGAACGAATAATACGAACGCCACATTTTTTGCAGGGATTGACCACCAGACCACATAGTCCATGGTAGTGTCTATTTTGCTGGTGATGGTGGTGGCATTATTGAATGGATGAAGGAACTCTATGATGATGAGGCGTCCATCCAATCCGAACACAAAAGAAGACCGGAGGAGCGAGTGATTTGATTGGAACGACACAATGGGCAGAGAAGAGAGAGAGAGGAGAAAAATAGTCAAGGTATTTGATTGCGGAATAATAGCCTATTAAATAATGTATTGAATTGGGTATTGGGAATCAAAAGGACTATCCGAACCAAACCAAGCATAACAAATAACAATGGACGAATAAGCTTCACACAGGTACTGAACTGAACTGACTGCATCATATAATCATCATCATCCCATACAACACACCACCACCATCAAATCAGGATGGGATGGACAAACAATACAATATTATGTATACAATAAAAAATAAAACTGATCGAATCCAATCCACGCCGTTCGTTCTTCTGTTCAGTCAGATGAATGAATAATAATAATAATAATAAGTGTATGATTAGTATTAGCGTGTGCTTTGCTTTTTTACTGTTTGTTAAATTTGTTCTTTTCAAGTTTGGTTGGTTTCGAGCCATGTTTTAATATTCACCACCACCACACAACCAAGCACCACCTGAAGCACTGCCAAATATGGATGAACAGAAAACTAATAACAATAATAACAGTGTTCTCAAAGTCTTCAAAGCTGGACATCCAACATTGCTCATTTGACAAGCTCAAGTGCTCATAACTCATTTAGAATGATGATATGTAAATAAACTAACAATTCGACTTATTCAAAGTTGATCATTATTTTCATTGTCTTTTGGGCGAAGAAGGAGGAGGAAGGAGGAGGATGAGCACATTATTATGCAGCATACATAGCAGGAGGATTCAATTGCATATTGGAGTGAATTGTGTACATTATAGGTGAACATAACCAAGAAGAAGTAGAGTCTATATTTTCAATCCAACGAAATCTAACTATGGCGAATATTATTTTTAGTATTATTATCGTTTCGAAATTAAGTTTCCTAATTCATGTGTCTGAATTTTAATCACATTTTGTACTTTGCTCGGTGATAGGATGTATAGATAGATTGAGCACAGAGTAATCTCAGTTGCATTAGAAAATGAGGTGTACATGCTACGCTATGCTTATGATATGATGTTGGTTGATTTGATGGATGTAGTAAATTGAATTAAATTAATTGATGAGCACGAATTTTGTGTAATTGTGTGAAGTGTGAGTAGTTTGTGTGGATGGATGATGTTGAGTGAGAATGCGAGTATTCGTATTGTAAATGTACATAATATGTACACATCATATTACTATGATGATGTGTGAGTGAGACGAGATTTGAGATTGAGATGATGAAGATGAAGATGTATGAGATCTTACTTGGTCTCTTGTCTTTGGTATCTTTGGAATCGACTCCGTTGATTGATGGGTCGTTGAGGGGAGAGCCTTTCATTAACATCAGCTCTCGTTTTAATTCTTCGTAATCTCTTTGGGAATCCAGCCTAGCTTCCAGTCTGGATATCAAATCCTGCTTCTGTTCCAACTGCTCCTCCAACTGACGAAATTTTGTGGCAGAACTCTCACGCATTTGATTCAATGAGGATTGTAGCCTTTGAACATTTTCTATTAAATTGGAAATCTGGAATAGTACAAATAAAACCAATACAATTAGTTAAATATGCAAGTATCCAATGGGAGCATTATCCTTTTTGCATGCAATGTATACCTACTATTTACGCAATAAGTCTAATGCAACTATTTCTATAATCTGTGTTGTTTGATATGAAAATGCAAGAGATGGTATTCATTTGTGCAGGATGAGAGCCAAACTTGGGATAAAACCGCAATGCATGTCACCTACCATCCACCGCGCTATAAACATGCGTCACGGGTTTTCATGTCTTTCTTTCTCTGCAGTTAGTGCAGTTAACTTAGCAGCACTCCTCCGAGGGAATGAAACAGTTGACCATGAGACAAGCAAAAGTAGTTTTGAATTGGATTTTGATTCATTGCTGAGATTTAATAAAGTGGTGGCATTCATGTTTTCTTGATTTCTGTTCTGTTCCACTGAGTGTAATGGATATAACATAATATGTGATATCCATATGAGAGAGAGAGAGTGAGTATGATATGATGACGTGGACAGAGATTTGTAAAGTGCAGCAAATCAAGCAGAATAAATCTAATAATTTACGACCCCTTATGGTTACTGACAATCCAAATAAATCAAAACGACTGACTGCTGGATGGAATTCATTGCATCGATGAGAAGAATTAGGAAAGAGGAGAATCGATTAACCCTTGTTTGCTGTTATTTAACACGGATGAGAGAGACTATCAATACTATATGAATTATAGAATGTGAATATATTTATACTGCTTATATATGCATGTGTGTAGGAGGACCAAAAAATGCGGATTTATTTCGGGAAAATATATTTTATTGGAAATCTCCTTCTTACTCAAAAATAAAATTATGCTAATTCAATGCGAGATACAAATAGCAATATGTAATGATTATGATAACACTGATGTGTATAACCAGTATAATATTTGTATGCTCATTTTTTGCGTCACCTACGAAAAATGGGTAGGAATGTATGTATCACAACATGATTACACCACCACCATCACCGCGCCCTATAAAGCAGTGATTTTCTTTGTGGCAATCCTTATTTGTTGCAGCGATTTTCGGATTTGATAGTTGGGATGCTTTTGGGGAGAGACTAGGACGATGGGTTACACATTATCCGTATTAATCAGGGATTGCTGTACTGGTCTGTGGTGTTCTTCTGTGATCGTAAATGTAGGAAGATGAGAATTATTGGTAAAAAACTCCCATGTCAAAGAGGAGTTGAGCTGGAGAGAAGGCGGACAACAGATGCATGGAAATGGCCAATTAAATCGACGGGGGGCAATGCGTTACCCCCTCACTTATGCCCATGAGGTCACGTCTTGGGTCAAGCTCAACCACAATCCATCCACACTTTCCGAGCCCTCTTTCTAATTTATGCAGTTCAAAATGTGCTCCGACCAAGTTTTCTTCTCTTAAGGCCCATCAATCCCAGCGTGAAGCTATTAAACTTCTTCTATCCATATGTCCAATACCCTTTTCCTCCAGATATTAAATCAATGTCCGAGATGTCATAACTCAACCCTTTCCTATACTCACCCGTGCATAATCCCGTTTCTCTACAGGACACCACATCAAAAAACGACCCCATCCACTTTTCTTCTTATAACTTCTTATAACTCCTCTCACACTTTGTTATATTTTTCCATTTTCCTCAAAAAATACAGATATACATATGATCCATCTAAACTAATTCCAATCAACTAATCAATCTTCAATTCCCCATTTCTCAACATTTCTTTCCTTGACATTTCCTCTGTCTGATATGTATGCATGATGTAAAGGAAAAAGAAAACCAATTACTAATAAGATTATCAATCCATCATCACATTTTGGATTTTGGATTCTTTCCCTCTTTCTGAATTCTCATCTCATTTCATTACAACCTTCTAATGCATTATTCCTTCCTTAATTATCTATACTTGCTCTCATTCAGTATAATTACTTGTTTAAAATTAAGCATGCAATAATCAAGTAGAAATGATGTGGGGACATCATTTCTGCTGCATAAACCAAGTCAGTCAGTCACCTCTTTGTCTTTGGCCGCAAGTTCATGCTGAGAAGAGATGAGAGTGTCCTCTTGTTCGGGTGGTGGAGGCGCCATAGCTGCAGCGCCCGAGGAGGATGAGGAGCCCTGCGTCGCCAATTTTTCCTTCAACGATGTCACCTCCTTCTCAGCCAGGGTTGCTCTCTGAAATATTCAAATCATCCAATCAACATCATCTCTTATTGTCTGTCTTTACACGCATTAACCCAATTTTCACCACTTATACATTTTGCTATTATTTGTAGTCGTTTTGCTTCATTAGCACAAACATGGTTGACTGATGTCCACCCCAAGGCAAGCACTGCAACAGCGTATAACGTACACATTGCACAATCTTCTGTCAATTGTCTCATTGCATTCTAATCATGTTCATTATTTACGATTTTATCAGTAATGAAATTCAACAACAAGCACTCAATTTGCTCAGCCCTACTACCCATTGCACTTCATACATATGTGCATACAAAAGTATATACTTTTATTTTATGCTGTTTACTGTTTACACCCTTCATCATTTATAAAAATTAGCCCTGATCTCCAACTTACATGCAATAATGGTCACAACTATTAATTGTTATTACGATTGAATAAAATTAAGTGTGTCTGCTCCTGCTAATTTGTGGCTAATGCTTACAACTAATAAAAAAAGAGACCTAATCAACCATCCGTCCTCCACTCCACTCACTCCACTCCACGGAGGCAAGCATTTTGCTTAGGATGAAAGAGACAACAACAACGAGTTTTGCAACAATTCCATGTGCTGTGCATACCATACCAAGTAAAATAAAATAAATGCTATCATCATGTAAAACATACGGTGGTTGTATTGGACAAAAGAATTGCGGATGGATGGATGCTGTATGTTATGCACATTCCATCGTTGCATATTTATATATTATTACTATTTTATATTGCATTATTGCATTGTTGGGAAGCAAGCAAGAATTACTTGCTAATTCTTGTGCTGGTTGTTGTGTGTGTGGTTGTTGGTAATAATAATGTAATGTAGTGAGAAATAATGCGGGAATCAGATGTGGATACAGGGAGGATCCGTGACCATGACTCACCCATCCTCCACTAATTGAAGACGTTTTAACATTCTTAATGGGCATAAATAAAACACTTAAACTCTTTCACAGAAAGCGAGTCTTGTTTATTGGATGATGCTGTTTTTTTATTCTGCAGAGGAGAGGAATTGCTTCTTTGGAATAGAATAGAAATAACTTTGGATTGGGTTGGATACATTTGTGTATGATACAATCCACATAAGCTAGCAAAGTACACATGGATATCGGTGAGGGTGGAAATTCACACTCATTACGCTCACTCGAGTTTGAAATCGCAATAATAGGAGGATGAGAGAGAGAGAGAGAGGATGAGTTAGCAATCAATCCCACCCAAAGAACCCGATAGATAGATAACAGATACGATACGCTCGTTCGTTCGTGTGTTTGACCTCTTGTTTTCATGGTCTCTGATCACCCAAGAAATCAGTTTTAAACCAACCAAGCTCTCTAAATCAACCTCAACCAACCTACCAACTCAGCAGCATGGATGGCATCATCATGGCATCCGTCCGTCCGATATCTGACACAAGGTGCATTTTTGATTCCTAATTGCGCAATTACACCTCCGTCAGCAATAATTTATCCTTGAGTGCATACAAATTAAAATTTAGAATACTCTGCTCATCTCAAAAACTGCTCTTTACTGTGATGATGCAGGATATTTTACGAACTCGAAATAAACGGAAATTCAACAGGAATTCGTAAAGTTAAGTTAAAAGATGATTGGATGATGCGCACAAGCTTCTTCTTCATGCTTAACTTCCGAATGCATATAGCAAGTTTGATTAGAGCAGAACACGGACAATGACCATGATCAATTTTCAACTGAATAATATACCCATTCTTCAACGATTATTTGAGAACAATACATACACATTCTGATAAATACAGATAATAATATGATGTGCGAATGGATATACGTATTATTTAGTGGAGAACTGTGATCAAGGGATGAGCACGCACGTATTATTTAGTTGTCCAACAAATTCCTTCTTTGATGGAATAAGCACACAAGTTGGAGTCGGAGGCGGAAGGTGTTCTTTTGCAACGGATGAATGAAGCACAAGGACGAGATGTGTGGTTGACTAATGTGAGTAGTTTACGAGGTTTGGCTAATCCAGTAGAAATCTGGCAAGATGTTATATTAGTTGGTTCCTTCTTCTTGGATTGACCAAGGAAATCAAGAGAGAGAGAGAGATTGGATTGAGACAAAGATAATATGAAAGAGGATTGCATAAGGGGATATGACGTGAAGCTGCCTGCCTGTCCGAGAAAACAATAAAAATAAAGATGGAACTCTGCAACTTTGGTTAAAAGTCTGGAGTTTTTATGACCCCATAAAAATTTATGGCTTTTCGATAGAAAAGGTCATTTTGTGGTCCATAAGGCAGAGTAAAGAAGTAAAATGACGAGAATAGAACCAAGGTGTGAGACTGGCCAGCATACAAATTACGTTGTCTGACTCGTATAAATATGCCCATTTCGGGGTTGATGATGGTGGTGACCACACCAAACACCACGCTATAACACGCACCGCTCAAATATTATGTGTATTATTATTACATATGGAATTATGTGATCTTTTACTGAATTTCATTGGATTGGATATACATATGTGGTTGGTTGGTTGGGTAAGGCATATATATAATCTTGTCATTATGCTTTCCCTTCTCTCTCTCTCTCTCTCTGGCGTAGTGGCTGGGATCATGATAAATAGATTATTATTGAGGGGTCATCAACGATTCCCGAAGATTACGTCAACCACCAACATCACCACCACCGCATCCACCGCATCCACCTTTTTACACAATCAATCTCAACAAAGGCTGAGTGCCACAAAGAAGAGTGTTCTCTATTACTCAACATTTCCAGCCGGATCACTCACCATTCAATTCAGCTACTAAAATACAAAATAATGTATTTACATGTTGCCTTCTTTCTGACATCCTCTCTCTCTCTCTCCCTTCCTTCCTTATTTCATTCTCCTCCATCCAACAGATTTCTTCTTCTGTTTGCTCAACACCGAACTATAACTAAATCCGTATTCTTTACACTCCCACTCCCAACAAACTCTCATGAGACTCTGATTTTTCTCAATTTGATCAAATTAACTCAATCCGATATGTCCAAGGGAAAGGTCGAACCAACAACTACCCCCAACTACTTCTTGTGTATCATTTATTGAGCTGTATCCAAAATGAAATGAGTGACATGCATGCGGTCAAACTTTGTATGTAGAATGTGTGTTATTTGTTCCTTTTACGGGTGCACAACTTGATCCTTTTGTCTCTTGCATCCAGCCAGGAATATGAAACATCAATATAATATAATAATGAATTATATCTCTCTCAAATAAGTTACAATCCCATGAACTCGTTTATTAGACTGGACTGGAGGAAAGAGTTGTTCAGAAATGGAATTCATATGCCCGTCTACCTACATACAGAAGATATTTGTACATACCCGTTTAGTAGTAGTTTCACTCACTCACTTAACTTTATCTATAATACAACTAACTCATTCCCTCCATTATATTCTGTTAGTGTGTGGAGGTAGTCAGTCATAACACACGTTTTGCCAAAAAAGTCGATCTCTAAAGATCAAAATCAGTTTTCATATTCATAAATTCATAACATAGCAGAATGTATAGTGAGAGAGGATTGGATTTTTTGTCGTGAATCAGTCCGTGCGGTCTACAATCCTATTCACGCATCTGAAACTGACTAGGACTGCGGAGATGGATATACGGATAGTTGGTTTTAGTTATAAGAACCATGCATGCATACAGTTTTTACAATCAAATGACACAGTCAATTAGATTAGATTCAATTAGATTGGACACAAGCTGGCGGCAGGTAAAAGCAGTACATAATCAAACTTTGTCAATGATGCCGTCCTGTCAAAACTTTATAAGTGGGCGATTTTTTCATTATTCTTTAGGCCGGTTTGAATATCAAATTGTAAATTGTGAAATAAACAGATAGGACCAGTTTGTCAATACTGCGGCTCGTTTAAAAGAGTCCTGTATCCCTGTCTGAGAAACAATAAGCAAGCATCTTGGAAACTCCATTTTATTTATACCCAGGAAAAAGCGGATAATGAATGTGAATATTCCTCCAAACACAAACAGAAAGAATGTCATACAAGTGGTCTATCAACTTTTGGATAAGGTTGGTGGTGGTGGGATCGAGATATTATTATTATTATTATTGTTATTATTATTCCTTTTCTTTCTGTTTTTTGGTACTAATGAATATCTTGTATCTGATGGATCACTTTTCCAATCGACATAATTTATAACACCTGTGCGTCACACTGATGACTGAATATTGTTTACAAATTAAAATAATTAATACAAATCCAAAGTTGTACAATTAGCTAATTATTCAAATTACATTTTTTAATCGACAGAAATTTGAGCAGAGGAATGACACTTTGTATAACTTCCCTATTTCTTCATACCACAAGCTGTGCTACAACTAAAGCTTGATGATGCATATTAAATTCTCTTTTTTTACATTTTACAGATGTGCATTGCACATTCTGGGATTTTGACAATCTTGAAATTCTAGAAAGAGCTGGAAGCTGATAAGAAGAGCCCGGAGTATACTTCAACTGTACCCCAACCCTCCTCAATACATAATAAAATAATAGATATAAGGATACTTGTTTTATTCAACAGAAAAGAAAAAGAGAATAATAATCAGACATGAGTCAATCAATAATTTGATCGATGTCTGATTTATTAATTACTCTCCTCATCCATCCATCCATCCATCCAAGTGAGAGAGAGAGAGAGAGAGAGAGAATTGACGAGTCAGTTGATTCGTCCGTCGATTCGGCATTCTTGTTGCTCACATCAATTACTTATTCAGATGATTTTGTGGAGTGATTGTCGTTCAAATCTAGTGTTCCATGAATTTCTACGGTGACTGACGACGACTACAACACAATCACCCCCACAAACCAGATTGACTTGCTCGTTTTTATAAGATTATTGGAATTCCCATCACCATAAATTTCAGTTGTATGTATGTACTTGTACTTGTGTTGTGTTGATTGTACACCGTGCCCAACTGGCTACATTACTTTCAGTGCTTAATTTAATTGAATGGCAAGGCTCAGGTTTCATTCAGCGCATATATTACAACAACTTCAATACTACAATATGCGATATAATATGTACAATCCATCCGTGTACAAAGAAGAAGAATACAATTCCATTAGATTGTGGTTCTGATACGATGGGAACTGCGAGAACAAAATTCTGACCATTATTACCAAGAAACAATAATAATAATAAGCAGACACAGGAATCCCATGCAGAATGCAGGTTAAAAAATTACTGGATTACATTATCATCATCATGATTCAATTCGGAATCTACCAAAGTTTTGTTTTTGATTACTCTTTACTATCGTGTGATATGGATGCAATATTTCGGTATATACTGAATAATGCTGAACAGAATAAAACATGAGATAAATTGTCTATGACTAAAATCGGATTGAATGACATAAAAATAAATAATGAAAAGGGTTTGGTTTTGAAAAGGTGAATGAGGAGGATGATAAGATATTCTATGTAAAACATATATGAATTCCTTATGCCTGCGCTTGGAACAAAGGTTGGAAAAATAATAATAATCTTCATCTGGTTGTTGTTGTTCATTGTGAGCCTCCATGATCGACATATTATCCAATCCAAGTATGTCTTACTATCTATGTTCATCCATCCATCCATCCATTCTGTGAGAAAAGAGAATAAAGAAATCGAGTCACCACCCACTAAGTCACCCCCTGAAGTTCATCAAGGAGGAGTTTTTTGATTGACATTTTGACACTATGGCCGTTCCAGCCAACTACATAAGGAGGCTATTGTAAAAATATATCGGATAAAGTTAAGAAAAAAATAGATTATAGGAAAATTCCTAGCACATCTTCAAAACGTTACCCTCATCCATCCATGTTTGAAACTTTTGATTTTTATAATTCGACTAGAAATCACCTCAAGCTATACATAATTTAAAATCTTTCACATCTCTTCCAGACGTCAATCTCCCAAAAAACTAACCAACCAAGCAAGCAAGCAACCATCCATCCATCCACTTGTTCACATTTAGGAGAGAATTATCGTCAAATTGCTTGTTTTCAATCCACCTTATGTGGGTAATATTGCCACATGAACAGAAAAGGAAGTAGTCAAGTGAGTGAGTGAGAAGTCAAGTCAAGGCAGAGTGAGTGGGAAAATATCCACCAAATATTTTGTTGTAAGTAAGTATGTACACATAACAAGCTGCTAAATAACTCTGCCCACATTATATAATATTCCTGGATAAGGATGATGTGTATCAATAATAGTTTTTTTAAAATGAAGAAGAGAGAAGAAGGAAGGAAGGGAAGGCCTAACTTAACTACAAGTGTCACCCGTAATTGAATGAAATCAGAAAAGCTTGAGTGAAAGAAAGATAAGTTTGCATTGGAATTAGGAGGAAAGAAAAAAAATATCTGTTGAACGTGGTGGTGACGGATTTGAAGGATCACGTCAATTGTGCATCATTTTACCACGTTTACATAATTCCTGTGTTGAGGGGAAGAAGAAGTTGAAGAGAGAAGGAGCTCAAAAGTCAACTTCAAAAGACACGTCTTGGATGAATCGGCAGGAGGAGGAGGGTGACGGTGGGGGATGGAGGGATGGATGGTGTGATGTCGGATAAAGAGAAAGCAAAACTTTGCAGAGCAATTCAATCTTGTCTCCATCAATCCAACCCGTCAAACATTTTGACCCTCTCTATCTCCCTCTCCAAAAACCGTTGCAACTTACTCAAAAAAGTCACCTGTTACAGGCTACAGGATTTTTAACCAGGGTGGAAACTAATTATTTCCAAAAGACATGCACCAACCATGACTGTAACTGGATGACAGAGTTGAGTGGGGAGAGGATTGCTTGCTCCTGAAGAAGAAGGATTTTTTCAATTCGCCCCAAATAATCCTCCTCCTCCGTTCCCCAATGAATCCAATCCAATAATTTCCACTCCCTTCTTGTTCATCGCATTTCTAATTCCTGTGAATTTCTTCTCTACAGAATCACGCAAGGAGTAAATACATAAGAAAACAATCCCCATTGTTTGATGACAGTCCGAAAATATCGCAACCTTGCTACTACCCTGAGAATAATAAGAGAATGATCTCGTGTCGTGTTTTCTGTGCAAGTTAGTTACTTAGTGGTCCTTCCTCTTATCCTGCCCTCTCCACTCCGGCGTAATATGTGTAGTGATGTGAGTGATACATATTATACATAATCTGTACAACATGGTACGTACATAATATCTTCCAGTCGGCACGAATTTGGAGCACCCAAGATTTGCAGCCGCTTGCTTTGTTGCATTGCATATGTGCGAAAATCGATTTTGTAATAAGAGGCACTGCGACTGTACTCCACTCTCTACTATAATATCCACAAGGGTGGAAAATGTGTTGGTTTTTTAAATATTTAAATGCAGAATGTTTCTTTTGCCTATAAATGAAACAAAGGATGATGGCCACGTGAGTGAGAAATTCCGATAAATGATACTGCATAAGATTTATTGAATGTCAAGTGGAATCCTTGATCCAGTCCAGTATTTGCTGACGTACATATTTCAATATTCTATTCTATTCAGTAGTTGGCCATTTTATTATTATTTGTGGTGATAATATGGGTAATTCTTCGATGAGTTAAATTCTCTGGTCTAAATCACACTCACTCACTCACTCACTCGAATGGAATGGAATCTATCTGCCTGACTGGACTGACGGTGGTTAAGGATTATCCGATAAATTGATATGTGAGTGATCTGACTGCTCATCATGATGATGATTGCACCCTGATTTCCCAGACGTATAAAATAATAATATATTATTGAGCTGATTCAAACAATGATTGATTTAAATGGGAGTGATTTTATAGGTTTACAATCATGCTCCAACAAATTTATATTATTGTAATAATAAAAATGTACTACACATACGGTGCAAATGTGCCGAGGTAGATAAGGGTGGCAAAACCTAGCACATAAGAGATAAGTTGGCTTTGGCGGACATAAAATAAAGCGAATATACACATAAAACAGGGATAAGTCAATAAGTTGCAACCCGACCACAACAGTGCCCAGCCTAACTGTCTACTGAATGAAATTATGACAAGTTCAATTTCTAAAGATTAACACTATCAGCATGCCTGGTGGGATTAACAACACAGTGGATGGATGGATGGATATTGAATAATGTAGAATATCATTTATAATTTATCTGTGTCCCATCCTTGGGAAATTTGCTTCCTCTCTTTTTCTCTCTCAACCCTGGACAACAAGACAAAGTCACATTTCTACGGAAATTCTGAACAACAAAATAAAGTGAAAGTCTGCCTGCTTTTAATGCTCTTTCAAACAATGCATAAATTAATAATTTGAATATCAGTAATCAGTAAATGTCATCGCCATAAATTTGCATATATCCACATTTCAAATCCGCTAGAGTATAATAAACTTTATATTATACTGTTTTTGCACTGATTTATTACTTTTTGGTTCCAAATTCCCAAGAAACAGAGGAAACTCATTCACTAACTATAAACTCGACCTCAAATCATTGCCTCATTGAAATGACAATTTTTGCCCACTCCGACTCCAGCTTCATTCAGTTGTCATGAATTGCGTGCAAGTTATCATCTCATCGGACAGAGCTATATGAACTTGATTAATTGAGTTGAATATTATTCTCTCAGTTAATTAATTTGGAATAATGCAAAAAAGTGCTGCTGGTGCTGTGAATGTGAAAAAGACCAATTTTGCTTCGATAGCCATCAATGTGATCAATAATATTTTTGTACAGCTTTAGTCAGCCACGATATTGTATTATTATTTGAGCACAATGCTCGAAATGGAGTTGACTTGATCCCAACCCATCACTCATCCGGCGACACTTTGATTATCGCAATGACTACGACACGGCATTAATCGTACCTTTGCCCGTCACAACTATGTATAACCAACCACCCCACCAACTTTTGTGCATGACTTCAAAGTTGAAAACCGCAGAGATAAAGGGAATTAAAAGTCGATATTCGACATTTGACTTGACACGTTGTTTGCCTATTATCGGCTACAAATACCGTATTGGTTGGCGATTACGTGGTTGCGTGTGGATTAGTCTGTATCCTATCGTAATCTACCTGACTCTGACTGACTGACTGACGAAGAGAGAGAGAGAGTAAGCAAAGTATTCAATATCAACCTGTATTACAAATGTATTTATTATTCACTCTTATGTATTTATATCGATGTGTAGTGTAGTGGGTGGTGTCGATATGTTGACCTCCGCTAATCCCTGATTTGATTTGCATACAAAACTGACTGGCTGGTGCCGTGGTGTATGATGCAATACTCATATATACTCAAAACTTCCAATCCGACTCCATTATTTCCAATGCCATGAACGAATGATGGATTATTAATCGCCACTTTTACAACAACTGGAGCAACAAAGCAATAATAATAACTGATTAGTCCTTGAAATAAGGATCCAATATTGCAAATATGTACAACCAACATGTACATCTTCTCATGTAATATAATAAGTATTCATATCAATAGAATCAGTATTACATTCCCTCTTCCAACCTTTAATGGATGGATCTTATTAAGTAGGATATTATTGGAGAAAGTGAGTATTCCATCTCAATTGAGTGATTGGGTGTGTGAGGAACATTGCTTGTCTCAACTTTCCCAACCAACTCCGAATTTCCTACGACTCGCTCACTTTCACTCGCTCGTTCTCTCTCACAGTAAAACTCTGAATCCACCCTTACCCACAAAACATCCCCTTCCTTCCTTTCTTTTGCTTTCTTCTTATTTTCTCTCTTTCTTTCTGTCTATCAAACTCTGTTATTCTATTATTATTATTATTACTTCTCACTTATCCTCCTCCTGATAACCGTAACTTATCACACTATTAAAACATGTTAGAGGGTGTGGGTGTGTGGGGTAAAAGTAGAGTAAATTGTGTATACATGATAAAGTCGATGATGATGTTGAGCCAGGAAGTCAGAGCCTCTTCCTCTCCATACCTCGTTCCCTAAGTCCCGGTCAGCATGAGAAACCCGAAAGAGATTCATTTACTGGAACGTGTTTATCACGACACCAAAACTTCGACACTGTACTGCACCAAACCAATAATGGCTTGACAAATATTATTACAAGAACAAGAACAGTAGTAACAATAGTTCACTCGTGGTTGGATCATTGCACATCCAAAACTTGTTCCAGGACAATTCGGGACAGGAACAGGAACAGGAAATAGATTTTTTTAATTAGATGATGATGTGATTACGGAATTATAATAATAATACTTTCTCGGAAATACTGTCGGTTGCAAAATTTCGTTATAATTTTCTATTCAGAATCTCCGGAATTGTTGTTTATTTATTTATTTATGTTTTAAATACACTTTACTAAATCACTGTGTGTGATGTGAGTATAAAGCATGTGTATTATTTGTTGGTTGTAATAATATTATTATTATTATTATTGTGCACTGGACATGATTCACTGTTGAGAATGATAGTCACACTAGAATTATTCACTGTTTGCGTCCAGTCTACAAATAAATAAATACGAGGATGACACTGTTACAGTAAAAGCAAAATATCTGCTCCTGATAAGTTATAGTGTTGTTTTTATTTGCTCGCTCTTAAATAAGACTCAACGAGTCAACTAAGTGATTGTCACTTGTACACCTCTCTCAAAAATCTGGCCTTTAAATTAATCTCATTTTTCTCTCTCACTTTTCTTAATAAATTTCCACCCCGGTTAAGTTTCTTTCTTTCTTATTAATTGTCAAAGGGCACCTTTTTTAAAGAAGTGAGAAGAGGAGGCCTTCTCCATTCTTCTTCTCTCTCTCTATCTCTCTCTCACTGTGTGGTTGTTATATTAATTTGCTCGTGAGTCAACTTTGTTCACACGAGGATCATCAAAAGGGAACTGAGGCGACTACAGTTGAGGTGGTTGAGTTGGTCGCAGTGAGTTCTTTAACAGTGGTGTGGTTGGTGTGTATCCTGATTGTATGTACAACTGTCTGAAGGTGATGATGATTATTATTGGTGGTAGTGGATTGGTTTGGTTGGTGTGTTACTACTGGAGAGAGCTCAACAATGGTATTGTATCTTTTTCTGTATTGTATACTATACATATGAGGATGATGGAGAGAGAGAGAGAGGGTGGGAAAGTTGAGACGGGTAGAAAGTCTTTGGTTGGTGTTGTTTAGAGTAGAGCAGTTGAGGAGTAGGACATGAGTTTAGCTCGAAGCCGGAGTGAGAACTGAAGCACTGTTCCAATCGGGGTTGTCAATAGGAGAGAGAGAGAGAGAGAGAGAGAGAGAGAGAGTGAGTGAGTGTGAGTGAGTGAGAGAGAGAGAGCAGCCCCCTCTGCTCTTGATGATGATCTTCTGAATGTTGTGCTTGGCGTGGTGTGTGTGCTGGAAGAAGGGGGCCGACCGATCAGTCGATCTGATCAGAAATTGTCTATAGGAAATAAGAAGCGGGCGCATGTCTTGAGTCCGGATTGATTCCCGGATTGGAGGCAAAGACCGACCCAAAGGGTGGAGGATTTGTAACCAAACCCAGGCAACAAGAAGGCAAGGTGCACCCCGGAGAGAGAGAGCAGTGGTGGTAGAGAGAGATGGAAGAAATGCAGTACACTTTTCAGTCTCAGTATTTTACCAGAGAAAGAAGAGACACAACAACAACACACAACCCCATCATCACACACACAGACAGAAGAATATCACCACTACTCACTCACTATGCTCTTAACTCGTGTAACTCCTTATCAATGCAGGGCCACCAAGTCCTCCTCCTCTCCCTCTCCCTGACACACCCACTTCAGGGTCAGCCAGGTCACTCACTTTTTATTTAGAGAAAAAACCACTCTCTCTCCATCTCCCTCTCACTCAATCTTCTTTTAGAGAGAAACCTTCTCCACCTCCTCCTCAAGTGGTTGAGTGGGAATGGTTGAGGAGGTGCAAGGTTTATGTAAGTTGGTGGGTGAGATGAGAATTATATAACAACTCCTTCTCCCCACAAATTATGGGA
This sequence comes from Folsomia fimetaria, assembly GCA_034695645.1. Classification (NCBI taxonomy): domain Eukaryota; kingdom Metazoa; phylum Arthropoda; class Collembola; order Entomobryomorpha; family Isotomidae; genus Folsomia; species Folsomia fimetaria. The sequence goes on from JAQFZJ010000076.1 coordinate 31,642, forward strand.
GTCATATTTATCACGTAATTATTATTCACAATTGTAATAATATATTAATCCTTCTCAACGAAACTAAATTGAGCCCACCGTGTGGGGCGTGGAAGACAAAAATTCATAATCTGCAGAAATCTCTCTCTCTCTCTCCTGACTTATTTGGTCAAGGATGGAAGGCCATTGCATCGATTAGTTGATCAATTGAGAATCAATTCAATTTTGCAATCAATCTTTGAACTCAACTCTGGAGCAGATGAGTGAGTTAGATCATAATCAAATATTTTATTCGGGATGGTTCTCATCTTCTCTTCACATGACGATCGCATATGATGGATTCATTTTATTTACGGTTTAGTAATAATAAATGATTATTATTAAGTAATATGCATATCTGATAATACATATGAATCTGGTTGATATTGATGACATACGACGATCATCATGATCACCATTCACGACTATTGATGTATTCGATTGCTGAGAAATCAAACCACGTCATGAATCGAACCATTAAATTTTTTTTTTGAACACCGTGTATGATTAAGTTGCTGATGCTTAATTTTCCATTGAACTAAACGCTAATCATTCGACAGAATCACATCAAATCACCAATAATTTCTATATAATTATTAAGTGAATTGATTGAAAGGGATACATATTTATGTGATATGCCTTACACACACACTGTCATGAACCAATTCTATAATACTACAGCCATCAAGCACAGCAGTTGGTTGGTTGTGATTTGTGAATGAAGTGGAGAGAAAGAGATACATACAAATGTGTTATATATACATAACAGAAGCAATGAACTTGAGAGATAAGTTTGTCTTCTTTAGATATCATCAGTCCAGTTATATAATTAATACAGGGAAATAATAGATAAATGTGAGTAACACTTTTTTGCACATATATGAAATTATAAGAGAAATAAGGTGGATTAAAAGTAAATACAATATATTATGATGGCTATTACTGTTTTACAACTTTTGAACGAATACAGAACCTATTTTTGGTTAAAGAACTTGGAAGCCCATCTTGCCCCCATTATATCTGTATGTATCTGTATGTATAGGTATATCAGCAGAGTATAGGAAGTTGATAAGTAGTTTATAAAATATATAGCGTTGATAATAGAAGAAGTAAGGATGGAAGTGATACTACTATTACTCTACAGTCTCATCTCTTCTGCCATTGATTGAAATTAACTGCCAAAGTAACATTTAATTAGGACCATAAAGCCCCAATAAAACCATCCTTGTGTGAGTTTTGACTTTTGACATCCTCTCTGTCTGTCTCACTCTGTCTCACTCATTTTGCAGTAGAATATGCCTCTTTTCAACCAAACTGCTCCTCGGGTTATAGCTGCACACATCGACATAATGTACTTAAATGTCCATAATAATAATAAGAACAACCTATGTACCTATGTATGCTATGCTGCATGCATGTACAATTACAACAGCACAAGCACCACTGATTTTGAGGAGGAACTCTGATTCTGATTTCTATTTGTTGTTCTTGCACCGCATCATTTTGACATGTTTTGTCTCAAAAGAAAGAGATATTAAATAAAATGATCATTTATTTTTGTCATCTTGGAAAGGAAATGAATAATAGTTGCTGCTGAACGAACGCATGCATGCATAAATATGGGATGGCAATTATTATTATACGATGATAAGAGAGATAGATATGTATTAACTAAATGGTTGGCTGACTGGCCTGGCAGACCATTCTTATTATTAATCATGGACTTATTTAAATGACGCGATGGCAATGAAGAAATAAAACAATAGGCTGCCAATGACAGAGTGGATGGATATGGATATGAATATAGTACTCATTATTAGCCAATTAATGCCAGGCAACTAAAAAAGTGATCAAATTGCAATGAATAATAATAATAATATAAATGAATGATAATGAACGATGGTATGCTTTTGTTTGGCTTTGTGACTTTTTTTCTTCTTCTTGTGTTTGCTTGCCTGCTGCTCATAACGCTCTGCTTCCGTCCACGATAATATATATAACCAACAACCTCCTTGTTCTTATTACGATTATTATTATTCTTGCAGGTTTTGTGTTTATTCTTCTAGAAAGATAAAATTCTCATGAGCAATATCACGCTATCTATATCCATCCAATTCTGTCTTTTTTGAGTTTCTTGTCTTTTTACCCTCTTGTCATGCATGAGTATAATTAAATTCAGAGATATATGAGTGGTGACTGCTCTCAAGACCATACACACCATCATACACACCTTACATTACTTACATTATTCGTTTCTTTGGAAGGTTGTTGGTTGCGCTATCCCGCACAACAACCAACCAACTCACTCACGGATCAGAAAAGTTGTCAATTCTAATAATTTTGACTGGTTAATTGCTCCTACCTGAGAATAATAATGATAAGTCTGCATGCCATTATTATTTACTGCACTAACTGTTGAAGAATATGAGTGTGTGTGTGCTCCTGTTTCTAATACCCTCCACATTTTCATAAAGAGACACAACAACAAATAATACTACTGCATTATTAATAGCAGGGGAAATCATAAGAAAGAAGGTGGAATAGAACGGATGTTGGTTGGTTGGACTGTCTTGGTTGGTCTGTTGTTGTTGCATGGATTCACTCACAATAATCTCTCATGACGATGACGACGACGACGACGATCGCGACGCAGATTTCAGATGTTGCATGACAAGAGACGAATATTATTATATAGAAACCTAGCAGTAATCACCATCATCCATAATAATATGCATAGAGGAGTACAATTCTCCACCTTTTGCGAATCTGATTGCCACCCTCTGCACTAGTCTTTGCAGCAGAGAATGTTATAGTTTGTCACTCTTCTGATGATGAGGAGGCTGGCTACCTGTGTGAGCAACCATCAAGCCAATGAAGACACTCTCACTCCCTTCCACTCACTCTTCTTCTATGCAAAAAAAGAGTACACTGAACTTGTCTTCGGTCTGATTTTGTGAAATAAATCATTTAACCAAAAAGATATGATCACCCTGATTTGCTAATGAACATTTCCCTCCAACTTATTATCCACAGCATACATATTATAACAGAGGAGTGTGGTGCTTTATAAGAGAAGTCAAAGTAACCCGAGATAATAATAAGTACATGCAAGTATATGCAGGAATAAGGTGTTGTTGTATTGTAGAGTATGCAAGAAGCATTGTTGATGACTGCGTGACATTCTTCTCACCCTTTTGCACATCCCTCAAATCCAATTTCTGTTGCCATCATCCATCCAACAATCCAACCTGACGACGTGATGCATATGTATTTGCCTGCCTGTGCCAACTCCAATCAAGACGTGCAGTAGTGAGTTAAGACTACACCACTTCATAATAATAATCTGCATTATTACGAGTATTACCAAAGTGTTGATTATCCGAAGGTATGCACAGAGAATATGCCTAGTCAACTATTACCGCCTCTCTCGAGTAATAGCACCACTTTTTCCTTGATAAGACGATTTAATATCTAAATGACTACTTGTGCATCACAATGTGCTATTTGCTACTAATAACGATCAGCATTTAATAAATTATCAGATTTTCCATCTTTTGGAAAAATAAAAGTACGACCATATTCCAATTGTGTGTTGTCCTATCTCGGCAGAAGCAGAAGGCAGCAGCATCATCCTAGACAGCATAACTCCATCCATGAAATGTACACATTTTTACGCTACAAGAGCTTAACAAGACAAAGAATTAAGTAAATCAGAGGACGACTTTATGTTCAAGTTGCTGCTGGGACAGAACTTTGTCAAGCAAGCAAGCAAGCCGTGCCAGCCAGGACGGGCATAAGGAGTTTAATCCCAAGAGAGGAGAATACTTTCATTATTTTTTCTGGCAAATCCTAAATTTATGATTATGTAGGAGCTAGCTAGCCGAGTTGGGTAAATCAACCTTTTTTTATTATTATTATTATTATTATATTATTATTCCCTCAAACTGCGATACAGCCTGGTTGGTATGAGTAGAAAAGTTCTTTAAACTCATCTGGACAACACTAATGAATGCAAAGTTGCTTTGATGGTATGACATATTATCGTTTACAAATGAGAAACAAGATTAAAGTAAAGTCTTCTATGTAATAAGTATGTATGATGTCGTAAGTGGATTATTTACATGAATCATGAATCCAACTTCAAACCATAACTAAAACTACCTGAAGAAATCTCACATTTCCAAAGAAATGAAAAAAAAAGAATATAAGAACTTAACTCAGTTACCGTTCTCGCTCATTCCATTATTTATTTTACATTTTACTCTGCATAGTCATTTAGAAGAAGAAGAAACAACAAAGTCAAATTTTGACTACACGAGTCCACCGGATGCTTATTGCCGCCACGTCATATGTATGTAAGAGTGGATGAGTTGACATGTGCACCCGCAGATTCAAAAAACAAATGTGATACCTTACGGATTAAGTCCAAAAAGCTTGGGGGAAACGACACTTGGATTCTCATCTGCCGTATGATGTGATGATTATTATTATGCGTGTGTACTTATATAATAAGTAATCTCTGTATGAATATGTATATCTCAGATCGGACGGACGGACCAAAAACGTCGCGTGTTTTGTGCTTCGTAATCTTGGTCATAATCATCATGGGTCAATCCATTTTACACTTGAAATTGAGATAATTAACGGGGATCTGAGGCTGAGCTAACATCATCTCATTATAATGTTCCATCATCATTAGCTCAATCGGAGGACAGAGAGAGAGAGAGGGTAATAGTCGCATCATCTCAATGGATGGATGGAGGTGATGCCATGATATGAGCAGGACAAACAAGGCAACCTCTTGTTCAGTCACCATCACCGTGTCACCGGCCTGAATAATAACCTTAACCAAGTATGTGCATATGTGCAACTTACTTATTACTGTCCTCCGTTGCACTGCTTTATTTCATTTTACCCACCAATTCATTTAACCCTTTCCCATCATCCTTACTTAACATCTTTTCTTAACTGATCATTATCAAAGTTCAGAATATGTATTATGTACCATTTTCGAAAAGTCAACCACACAACCTCCACCAAATCTCCTTCTTATTTTAACATCAAACGGCACAGCAAACGCATTTTCCCTTCCTTTCCTACCTGCACTTGCTACTACCGAGGTGCGTATGCTCTCCTCATTTGCATCCTCCAGCTCATAAAACATTTCTTGATGATGAGAAGGAGTGTGCAGTGAGCATAGCCTCCTTCTTCACTTTTGGCGAAATGTGAGCTTATGTAACAACTCGTCTGCCTATTTTGAGCAGCGACCCTCCCTTCCTTCCTCCCGTGCGAAAATAAGTAGAGCAAAAGCAGAAGAAGAAGAAGAAGAAGAACCGAGGGAAAGCGGAGAGAAAGAACAAGACGAGGAAGCAAAGGATAGGGCTATTATGAGAGACAGTTCGATATTCCAGACCCCGAGGAGATCCAATAACAGCAGAACAGCAGCCTATGTATGTCGATGTCCACTCCTCTCCTTAGCCCACTCACTAACTCACTCACTTGCTTTGGTTTTTGCACTTGTTTCGCTGTTATGATTATTCCCCAAGAAGAAGAGAAGAGAGATAGATGAAAGCGCATTGTATCATTGTATGAAGCGTGTGTTGTTCTCATTTCACTGTATTATTATTGCCCTTCTCTCTCTCTCTCTCTCTCTCTCTCTTTTGAGGAAGAAGGGTGGTTGCTGGTGGTGGGTTAAGCAGCCCGAGGAAAAGAGATCTGTGGACATTTAAGCGAGAAAGTAAAGCACAAGCTAAGCTGCTGAACTGAACAGCAATGCTTGGATGCGTTTGTTTAGCTGAGTTGATCTTGAGTTTTTGGTCCAGGTCGATCGGTCTCTCCAAAGCCTTGAATTTAGGCCCATGACACTGATTTCTCGCAAACTACCCCAGCCAAACCAAACCACCCGTTCCGTCTCTCTCTCTCTCTCCCTTCTTTGTAAAATACACACTCTACATTTGACTGCTACAACTACTCTGTCCTCTTCAAAATACTTTCTCTTATCATTTGATGTGTTTTGGTGATGGTGAAGGTCTCAGTAAAATATCGCAATTTGCAAAACTCGTAACAAATCTCTCTGCACTAAAAAGAGATCCTTCCAACAAATTAAAATTCATGTGATTAAATTCTCCAGAAGAAGAATTGAGCTCCGAGGAAAGAAAGAAAGAAAGAAAGGAGTAAGTAAAGTGAGTGAGTGGAATTGGCATGAGAATTGAGAAGTGGAATGAATTCATTTCAAAAAGGGTAGCTCATTCCTATTGCCCATATTATTATTCTACATATACATCTGTATTGTATAGTAGAGTGGATGCACGCCTTGTGATGGCGACTTTTGTGGTGTGTTCTCACAGCATACATACATAGATAGCTATGTATGTATGCTGCAGAATGGCAGTTTCGGATTAAAGATTTCCAGAGTGAGCAGGGAGAAAGAGAGACGAAAAACAGGATATGCAAATCCGGTTTCGGACGAAACACTCTCGGATCGGGAATGAGAGAGAGTTTGAAGAATAAATGGAAGAGCTAGAGCACAGTTACAATAAATATTGGGAGATGAATAAAAAGAGATGTATAAAATATCTGTATAGTAGTGATGGTGGTGGTGGTGGTGGTGGTGGTGGTGCGGGTCATGTACTTTTGGAGCCAAAGGGTTGATATGAATGTTGTGGGGAAGGGAAATAATAATGTCACATTCAACATTAATTTGTTATGTTCTTTTGGGACTCAATGGTTTGATATGAGTTCAACCCTTGAGTTGAGTTAGAGTCGTCTCAGCACGACGGAGGAGATGTGTATTATTGACATTTGCATGTATGCATGTATATTGTGTATAATATGCATGTATTCATTCATCATGTATGATTGAATAGGTAGTGGTAGTGGTGGTGGTGCTTTGGTTTAGAGTTGGAGCAAAGCAAGGGGGTTAAATCACGTCTAAAACATTCAAGATGGAAATGAAGCTGAATTGAATAGTTCACATCACATTGAGCAATGTGACCATTGTTTGTATAGTAAATAAATATACATATGCAATGCAATGCAAAGGATTGAGTGTCCTGTTGTATCCCACCATCAACCAATTACGTATTAGTTCCCAGCTCAAAATTTCACTAGGAACACATTCATCCCTTGTGTTATGTCACAATACAAACACATACACATTACGCATACCAAAAATGAGTATGCAAATGTCAACCAGTAAAATAAAAAGGCAATTTAAATGTTTGATGAAAATTCGAACCGGCCCCAAATCCGTTCCTCTCAGAAGAAATAAGGCATTGTCAATTGTTATGTCAAAAATGCCAGAGTGATATGTTGCTTTTGCTCCCTTTGAATAAGGTGCACGAACAGGGACACAATATACCAACTATTCAATTGTCAATCTACTACACACACCAACAGATATATGTGAATATCCTACCATACCACAGCACAATCTTACTTTAAGGTTGCCAAATAATTCTGCGCAACGAAAGAAATACAACGTGTGGATAAGACGGTGTTTTGTGAAATGATGCAAAAAGAGTCTATATACACCACGCATCTACCATTGCAGAGAAAGTATGTGTAGGAAGACGTTGAAGGAGAGCAAAGCAAACTACATCCACAAAAGGATAAGGAAGGAAGGATACACACAGAGATGATGATGGACAAAAGCAGACCAGAAGAGAAGGCTCATTCCATCCAGCAAGATTTGAGATGCAATGGAGGAAGAGAAAAAGAGAAAGAGAGAGAGAGAGCTATCCATAAAGCAGAGAAAAATTGGAAAGCTGAAACACTAATGAAATGATGCATAATTCAGAAACCTTTGCTTTCACAATGGCAAGAGAGCTATACAACCCAACTACCCTGAATGTGCAGTACTGGAGGAGAGAGTAGTAATATCCATGCAGACAAAGGAGAAAGCCTTTCTGCTACTTCAATCCCTCGTCGTCGTCATGATATCATAACATACAAAACATGGCATGCAACGGAACATGCACACATTAGGATGATACGACCGACCACTGCAAAAACAAGCAAGGATGAAGGTTGCAGCTTTTGATGGTTTGTGGAATCACAGAGGTATAGCAAACAGGCATTGTATACAAATTCTAAGGATGAAATTGCAACAACTTTACTCTCCAGGATAGCCTCATCATCAACTGAATGCACTTTACTTACGCAATGGTGGCGGTGGTGATATTACATTTATATGCGTTTCCGTCAGAATGAACTTGGTCATAACAATGCAATGCAACCATCCAAGCCAGTAAGAAGAAGAAGGAAGGAAAGTAAAGTGCTGCTAGTTTCAACTGCAGTGTGTCTTTCCCATTCTAGCACCCAACTATGTATGCTTGAAATGCGTTTACTTTACAAGAAAGGAGGAGGAAGAGGAGAAGGTGATCTAGATTTGAGATCTTTTAATCTCTGGTCAGAGCAGAGGACAATGTGCAGTTGTATAATAATAAGTTACTGAATTGCACTACCCACTTGTTCTAATCTGAGACATATATACATACCACCAAGCATTGTCAAAGACGAAGGAGTGAGTGAGTGAGTGAGTGAGTGAGTGAGTGAGTGAGTGAATGAATGCATGATATCTTTGAGTTCAAGTATTATTGTTCAATCCACTTTAAACTCACCCAGTTTGACAACTGCTTCTGCTATGGTTATCTGGGCCTGGATCCCTGTCTGGTCTGTCTATCACTCTCTTTCTCTTCCGGGTGTATGCAAATTCCCACCAGGCTCAAACTTACTTATTTGAATGAGAACCAACCACCACCTCCTCTTAGCCAAATTAAGATTTCCCGTCACAGATCTCAACTCGGAGGGATATTAAGTATTATAGATTTGACATCCCATGAATTCCATAGCTGATTCCATAGTACTTATTATAGTTAGTTAAGTACAAAGGAGGAGGAGGAATGGGAGGAGTGTGGAAGAAGATCAAGAACAACAAGGGTGGTTGGTTAAGTGTTATTATATGACGACTGACAATTTGTAGTGGGACAGAATCCTGATCAGTTAATAGTTAGCTTAGCTATATTATAATAAGTAGCCGTGTGGTGATGCTGGTGGAATGCTTATGAAGATGTGGGGAGAGTTGACTCATCCATTCTTCAATACCACGATACCATATACTCACTCACTCACTCACTGCAGTGGTTGGTTGGTTGGTGGTGGAAATATATAGTTGAGTTTCAGGAAAGGGATTGGAAGAATGAGGAAGAGTAGTTAAGCCAACTCATTTTTCTAGGATAATTTAATCTGCAATTAAACGTCTACGGGTTTCCTATTCAGGAACGTTAAGTTAAAATTTGATGAGGAAATGAAAGGTGAGAGGCAGGAGAAAGTCACAATCAGTGGAAGATGACGACGGAATTAAGGAGACAAAGAAAGTCTGAAATGAGATCTGGTTTCCTGTGTAGAAATTATTAAAGATGGCACGAAACAAGAGAGAGAGAGAGAGAGAGAGAGAGAGAAAGTCCTTTGATACAGCAGAAGCAGAAGAAGAAGGCATATATGTATCTGTAGATGTAGTGTGCCTTTGTGCAGTGGTGGTGGCATGGCTGAGAATAGTGGAGATGTGTGTGTGCTCTGAAAAAGTTTCTAATCTGATGAAGACCAACAGAGTCAACTGGAACAATATCAGAGCTCAAAAAGTTTTTGAAGAGTGTCCCGTTTTTTGTTCTCAATGACAATAGATAAAAGGAGAAGAGTGAAGAGGGAGAGTATATGATAGCATAATTAAATGTAATTAATTCCCTTTTTAATTGTCCTCTCCGACGTCTCTCCCGTTTACTTGTTTCTACTACTTTTACTCCCATCCGGGTAGCTACACACACAACCGGGCAGCAGCTACAACCAACCGAATTTACGTTATTTCATCCTCGTATTTTATACCTACATATCGTCCTTTTCTCTCATTCTCTCCTATCTTCTTTTCCACTGTCTTCATAAAACTCTTCCTCCATCCAATACTCCAAATTTCATAAACTTTATAAAATAACTAACTAACTGCCATCCTCCTGGTCCCTCCATCCACGTTCAATTATACCACATTCCTCCTCTCCTCCTCTCTTCATTCCATTGCACTGTCCCATCCCAACACACAGCGGTGGCCCTCCTTCTCACAAACAACCAAAGTTTTGTCAACCTATATGTAAATTCAATATTTGTCTTGAAATCTCTTTTTCTATTTTCCTGCATATTAAGAGAAGCAGAGGGAGAGAGACAACAGGGAGATGGGGAAAATGGTCAATCCCACTTGATCTGGGTCGCCAACCAAGCCAGCAAGTTTGAGTTTGTTTGAATGCATATTACACAAAATTCATTTCACTGTATGGTTTCTATTCTTCATTAATTGCTGTTTTTGCAAAGAAGAGAGCGCAGAGCAGAAATAATTGCTTGCAGAATTAAAAAAGAGAATTATTATTATTATTGCTCCCATTATTATTATTATCGCAAGATGAAGTGAGTCCCCCAACTAACTTAGCAGATATGAAATACATAAAACCGTGCAGAGAGAGAGAGAGAGAGAGCAGGAGCCACCACTGCCACCATCACTATGCACCACATGAATAGCACGCACTTGGTATTTTGCCAGGTTGGCCAGGTTTTTTGTAAATGACGATAATAACAATAACGTTTATCTAAGTTGTTAGCTTGCTCAAAAGAGATTGTTCATTTGTAGCCAAACCATGAATAAAAAATACCTTTGCCTACCAAACTAAGAAAGAAAGAAAGAAGGCAATATCAACGTAGCCTAGCAAAAGGCAGCAATGCAAGTGTCCAGGGTACCTCCCAACACCACACAAATCTATAACTAACCAGCAGCGTCCCTTATTCGTCTCATCTCCATTCTGACGAGTTCCTGTCATTTTCCGAAATTGGATTTCTGTCAAAACTTCAAACATCTTCAACTGACTTTCCTCTCATCAAATTTACCTGGAATATTTTTAACGTGTCAGGAAACTACTCCTTGGAATCGATCCTTCCCTGACAGAGACTCAATTACTTCAAAATCCAACTCAAAACTCGTTTCCAATTGTAAACAACACACAAAGATGAGAGAAAGCTATTTTTATCGTGAACAGACCATGTCCAATTCAACCCTTGCTGATGCATACATGTAATACGCAACGTTATTTTCCAATTATTTGAAGGTGAGAGACTTTTTGTTCCCTTGATCAGTCAGACACACCTCACCTCCTCCACGTACATATGTAAGTAAGTATTTTATCCGTATATTCCGTAAGTAATGCTCCATCCTTTCCCATCCTCCTCCTCCTTTTTCCACTTCTCAACATTTCAAATTATTTCAATTTCTGGCCCAGACACCCACAATTTCAATTCAAGAAGAAGAAAAAAAGAAGAAAAAGTTCGACAAACTCTTGCCTTAATCAAATTTAAAGGAGCTAAAATGAGAGGCTAGATTGTGGCAGAAAAAAAAGTATTTCTGTATTTTTTTCGTCTCTCTTTCTTTGCTGTCTGTTGAAGCAATTTAAAATTTCCCAAGTCCCTGTCAAACGTCATCTGCTCTAGCTGTTGTTAGAGTAAGTCAGACATTTATTACTTTAGAAAAGCGTATTTTTCTACATGACACGAACCACGCCACACCACCACCACCACCACCGATGTCTCCTCACAATTGGAACGATACAACGGAGGAGTAATCGCAATCAACGGATTTATTAGTCTCATATCTCCGACCCGGGCGAATTTGTACGCATTAAATCTGCTCTCCCCTTTACTTACACATACGACCAGCAGAAAAAGAAACTATACGACAGAATATTATTTACTTGGCACCCTTTCCAGTGAAAATTAATTTGCACGGGAAGGAGCGGAGAGAGAGAATTTGTCCATTGTCTTTGTTGTCATTTTTGTATGGTGCAATAATTCCAAAGGGAAATTGGTATTTGGTAGAAAAGGATTCCGCCCGAAGACTAAGAACTTTGAGCCGTGTTTGGAATTACCAAGGCTGCCGAAGTGAAGCATAGGCATTTGACAAACCAATTTTCAAGAAGTGAAAAAGTTATTGTGTGACAAAAGCAATTTGAGCAACGTCCTTTCGGGTGTACTTTTACCCGATGAGACTCAAAACCTAACCCAAAACACAACCCCAACAACTGATGGAGCTCTTCTGCCTGCCTCTGTTCTGTATATAAAGATACACACAGCCACAGCACAACAGCATCTCTTTTCTCTCTGCAACATGAATCACAAACTTCTTCCTTCTGACTCCTTTCATAATGCAATACTTCTCTCTTCTTTATTACTTATTACAAGAACGATTCGGATGTTATGCTCCCCATTAAGTAAGTATCTTCTCCTACACAGCTTTTCACCATCCCACACCAACATCACCCAATCCAATGCGTAGAGTAAGAGTAAAGTAAGTACAGTTACAGTTACAGTGCAGTATACAGTATATGTACACAATCTTTATGGCCAGAGTCAACTAACTAATGTAATATCTCTGTACAACTTTTGTGCAGATCTCTGTGTGGATGGGTAAACTTAGTGCACTGAAGGAATATTCTGTAATGCTTCCATTCCATCACACATTGTCTGCTACATTTACATACTCGGATGAATACCTTCTTCTTCCCTCCGAAGAAGTGGGAGCGAAGGCCACATTAATTTTTTAAAAATTCACTTGAATCCAAGTAAACTCCCTTCATCTTGCAGTGTATATAGCTCCTTCTTCTTCTTTCCTGCTGGTGTAATCGATATAGGAGCGCATGCAACATACCCAAAATGAAATGGAAGGAATATGTCAACTGTTGAACCACATTTTTCCTCCCATTTATTATTTCATCTTTCTGGGAAATATATGTAAGAGTAAACAAAACGTGGATGATGATGGGAGGAGCGATAAGTGCTTTGCCTTGCTTTTTGTCTTGTACTTGTGCATACACTATACACATACATAAGTATTTGCATTTCCTGACTTTACTAAAAGCGTATTTGTTCATCAACAGGGTTATACATACCATATTCTGTATAAAGTGCCCCATGAGATGATGCACATGATACGAAACAAGAGTTTGGACGACAAAATCTGCAGCAGTTCTTTTGGATAAGTATAAGGCAAGGCAGAAAGTGTCCCTCTCTCTTGTGATTCTAAAAGGAGAACAAAATGTGAAAGTTTGTGATGGTAGTGGATGATATTTGATTGCTTTCCAGTTTGAGACATCACGTCCACTTGGGGAAGATTCAAAGATCCTCCATCACCGATAAAGAAGCGACATCAACCCTAAATATGCATATGTACACCACTGTTCAGATATTATATATTCCGTCCGTAGACAGATACGACATGCATTTCTCTGTATAAATGTTTCAAACTGCTTATTTTGAATTTGACTGATCTCTAAAATATTTACATGTTGAGAAAGGCGCTCTCCGGCCCGCCCGACCGACCGCCCGCACCCTTCCTTCATGGGCACGATGGAGGAATGAGGAGGGTGAAAATAGCTCGAAAGCGGAAAATAAGAATGGATATTTAAAGCATTGAAGCTGATATGTATAAGGTAAACGGTAAGGTAAGTGGTAGATATGGATATAATGAAATAAGTGCATAGAACATATTGAGCTGTAGCAGTGTTATTCTTATTATGAGGAGTGCATGTAATGTAATGATGATGTACAAGGATGGGAATCACTTGTCATTAAATGCAGCTACTTTAGGATCTCATTTCCATAAAAAGCGGGTCATTCTGAAGAAGACGGCAATTATGCAATGCAGGAGAGTTCAACAGGAGAAAGTCCTTCTTGCCAGACAGACAGGAACTGGACTGGATGAATTTGTATGTGTGTACTGTGTGTGTGTACTGTGTGTGTGTGTGTGGGTGAGTTGGATGTTAATGAAGAGTTTGAGAGGATGAGATTTAATTAGTGCGGGCGGATGAAGGTAGGGATCTGTGTATAATAATATGTATAGATATGTATTATAATGGAAGAAGATGATGGGGGTGGTTGGTGGTGGTGGAAAGAGGATGGAGATGGAGAAAGCAGGGACGGGATAAAAAATGTTAGGACCTATGAGAGTGATAGGCAGGTGATGCGCAAAAATGCTGTAGACGCTGCTGTGATTGGAAAGCACTGCCTCTCGCATGCCCAATCGATTCGGTCACTTTCCAATAGCTCAATCCCATCCAGTTGGGGAAAACCCCTTTTGAGGCTGAAACCCCTGAAAAAAGAAAATCGACGAATCTGGCTGCTCTCCCGAAAAAATCGATGGACTATCTTGGCTGATCGACTTGCCCAACATGCGCTCAAGACGCTGAGACAGGACCGTCTTCAGCGCAGACTGCACCTCCACTCACTCCAACAACATCCAACATCATCCTCCAACCAACCAACCCACACCACACCAACTTCCTTCAACTCTTCTTCTCTTCTTCATCGATTTTATTTTCTCATACCTTCTTCTTCTTCTTCTTCTTCTTCTTAACTTTCTTCTTAACTTTCTTCTCCCAAACAACCATCATTCCAACAACGATACATACACACAACTTATCCAATACAACCCACCACCACCATCCAACTTTCTCCTATCTCCTTTATTTTTACATGCACCCTGCCCCCACGCCCCGTCCCACCATCATCCTGTCACTCCCAATCCTTCATCAATCTCTATTTTCGTCTCTACTTGCCCCAACATCGCCTGACCTTTTTCTTCTCCACAACACCCATAACACAACCCTACCAACCGTACATATTCACTCCCATATTGATATGCTATACATACATAATAATAGAAATTGGGAAACACATCCTTTCACGAAATGATAAGCAAAGGTTTGAAAGCCGAAAGAAAATGGATTTTTATATAGAAATTGTAATAAATCTGCTCCTCATCTTTAAACAAACTGATTCAAGAATTCCACTCTTTTTTACAATGACAAAGATGATAACATATTTGCGAGGAAGAATATGTTTTTATTATTTTATTTTTTTTCCAAGCAGAAACCATTTGTGAATATAAAAGGGATCATTTCATTGAGAGACTGAGAAAGAATGGGTGTATTGAAATAAAGAAAGAAAGAAAGAAAGAAGGGGAGCACTTACTGCAGTTATGTATGTATGTGTTGGTTGGTGGTACGGGTGATGATATTGGTTAGTGCGGGTGGTGGTGGTAGTGAAATAGAGAGACAACATTAAAAGAACAATAAACTTAAGTCAACTGCGCACTTAAAGCATTTAAATGTCCAATGAATATTTCAATCAAAGGTATGCAAGACAATAAAAATTTCATTGGTGGGCATTTCCTCCAGACATGTTCTACATCCCAATTGGATGCAAGAAAGACCTAAACCGATAAAAATTGAGCTCTAGCTTCTTCTTCTCCACCACCACCCTCATCTAAATAAGTGTATGCATATTATACATTATGTAATATACGTATTATTCTATAACACACATTATGATGAGCCTCCTTCCTTTTCTGCCCGAGATTCAATGGAGCAAAATAAATTTAATCCCATCCTCCTCTCCTCTCATGAATGAAAATGAATGGAATGATATACGCAGCCAAGTCAAGATGCAAAGATGTTCGATTTAAAGGTAACACAAGCACAAATGGGAGAGAAACAACTGCAACAAAGGAGAAGCAGCAGAAGTTTGCAGTCACCTAAGTTACATACACCAACCAAATCTGAGATAGTTTAAATGGATGAATTGAATAATGTTGGATTTGAATGTTCCACTCGGCTGATCATTCATGATTGCTTCTTCTTCGTCCTGTTCTTCCCCTTGGAATTGAGCTAATGGGGGTTAAATACAACCCGTATCTTCATCTTGACTTTATGTTTTGTAATCTCAATAGTAAAATCTCATTGATTGGTCCAAATTATACGCATTTAGGAGAGGATGAATGTGATGGGGGTAGTAAAAGACTTGTACATACAACTGGATGGATAATAATGGTATGTCTAAGAGTATATAAGATATCAAGTATAGTGGAGTGGACTGGTATAATTTCGGGGGGGAATAAGAAGGAAGGAAGGAAGGATGGATGGATGGATGGATGGGGTTGGGACAAAAAATTGAAAGACTGAAAGAAGAAAAGTTGCACAAAAGTGGGAGAAGTGATCACGAAATTGAAGAAAACGTTGGTCAATGCATCACGACATATGGTCATCATCTTCTTCTTCTTTCAAACCAACAACAAATTTTTCGATTTGTCATCCTTTTCCCAATATTCTTGCAACAAGTGCTGATGGATTTCTCACTTCCTCCATCATCATCATCATCATCATCAACCCTGCCTGTCTGCTTTATTCACTCACGTAAAAAGAACCACGAGAAGAAGAATCAAGAAGAGTTTGTCGCACCTTTTCTTTCCCCTCCGAAAAGAGGAATCAACTGTTGACTCTTTTATTGGGATAATTTCACATTGGTCCTGGATACAATATTTATTCCCACTTTATTACCACCAATAACTCTTTTCCTCCACATTTCCTTCTCCCTCCCTCCCCACCACCATCACTACAGATCTGTATATATCTCTTATTTTTTTTATATTCATCTTCTTTTGCCTTACTCGCCTCACTGATCTACCTCTACAGGTGGATTACGAATGAAATCAAACCCTTTTCTTGGTCCTCCTGTCATAAGAGAAAATTATGGTGACGGTGCCATTGCTTGGACAAGAGAGCATTCATCATCACTCCTTCTACCAACAATCCAAAGGAAACCAAGGAAAATAAAATAAACTACAATCAAGTAAAGACGAAGCAAAACCCATACACCACTACCATTCCCCTCCTTCTTGCACTTTTGGTAGTCAGGATTTTACAAGAAATTAAAACACTGCTTTTTTGTGAAGAAAATAGATAGTGTCGCATTTGAGGAATGACGGGATGGCATGACTACTAGAATGTGGAAGAGAAGGAGACCCTGCCATGCTAGTGCAGTGATGATGATGATATTATAAAGAAAGTTGAGACTGTGCTATAATAAAAGCTAATATTTGTATAAACAGGACGGATGAGAATAAGGAGCATAGTGGAAGAAGAAATGAGTGAAATCTGAGCTGCTATAATAATAATAACAGGCAAAATGGTTGATGATTGTTGATGGTGGTGGTTGGACCGATTATAGGGAATGAATAGAAATGCCCGTTTTCCCACAAAGGATCAACGTGACACAACTATTAGTTTTGACCAATGTTGAATGTCGGCGATCTGTTCAATTAATGAGAAGCAAGATCCTGCCTGCCTGCCTGCCTGGTGAGCTACTTACTTCTTCTACTGGTGGTGACTACCAGTCATTTCCTTTGATGAGAATATCAACCTGCTCGATCCACTCACTCATTAGACACGAAGAATGCATCACTGCCGCCGCCGATGAAATGATCACATTATTATATTTTCTTATTATTCCTTTCCTCCTCCCAACCAACAACCAGCACCAAACCAAATCACCCCACCAGCAATAATAATAGTGCACGTAACTCTATCCTGATCTGAGCAAGTCACCACGAACCAAGAAACCACATCACGGGCGAGTGGTGCAGATCATCATCTCTTCAGTGGTCAATTGTTGCCGACAAATCCTCCCTCATTACCATGATGTACATACATACATACATGCATACATTGCTCTCTGTTGAGGACCAAATTCACTTTCAATTAACCCAAGCAATTTATAGCAACAATGCAACATCTTCATTTCAATGGCACCTATCCAAACCGCACTCTTAATCTGTTCTTTAATCGCTTCATTCATCCCGTGTAACTGTGTAATTGTGCCCGTACTACATAATACATTACATATATGCGGCTACTTTGAGCATCTCATCATCATCTCTCTCTCTCTCTCATCCAACGGAACATGTTCATTGATTGAATGTCCAATCACGTATTATTGCCTTAACCAACCGAAGAAGGAGAAGCAAGCAAGCATTCATCACGGAATCAATCCCCCACGCTTCCTTCCGTGTTAAGTAATCAGTGTAATTGTGAGCACACGGCTGACATAATAATACTACTCAATCCTGTGCCCATCTTACGTATTCTTCTTGCTCTTCTAGATACATACATAAACTTATACTCATTGTTACCCAGTGGCAAAAGCAGAAGCATCTCATCTAATCTTGCAAAAATTTTGAGCTTAATATTGTGGTTAGTGTGCGAGAATTGCGTCTTTACAGATGAAACAGATACTTTAAATGAAGAAATGTGGTAAGGAAAAAGTAGGGGTTTTGGTGTATGTATATGTTTGGATGCTTCTTGGTTTGTGCCCTTGGTTAATTATCATGATGGTCGGGACGCGTAATTTTAAATGAGGAGAGAGCAAATAAACAGATAATTGTAGTGGGTACTGCAGTTCAGAAGGAGAGAATAATAAGGGAACTACATACATACATGCGACACAGTATGCATGCACAGTCAGTTGGACAAAGTAAAGTTAGTTGTGGGATACTGCCTATGGTGAGCTGCATTGGATATTATGTTGATTATTATGATTATGATTATGGGAAATTGAATTCCTTTTAACGACTGGGTCTCCATATCCACAAGTGCACAGTTCGGAATGTGCATAAGGGTGAATGGGTTGGATGATTGCGAGAGACAGAGGAGGAACAACGTCCATTTAATAACTACACATCATCATCATACATAAGAAGAGGAAGAGGACATATCTGTGGATAAGAGAAAAAGAAGAGTTTAAAGAGGTTTTAGGAGGAATCTGATGCTTTGCTGGTTGTTGCTGGACATGGCATGAGAAGAAGAACGCATGGATTTGTTGGAGAAAAGGGAATGTATCATTCTTGACATGGCATTGTTAGCTCTTTAACATAAAATGTTGCACGGATGGATGTAATAAAATCTAATCTATAAGAACATTAGTTGTTCCCTTCCCTGCTTGCTTGCTATTGCCTTCCATTCCATATTATTCCCATATTATTCCATATTATTATATTATATTCACAAGTGCAAGAGTATTTATTGTGCATTCAACTCCAAATGAACAATTGCTGCTTGAATATTTTTGTGTTTCGTGGATTCGTATCAAACAATAACTGCCAGATATCCGAACCATATTTTTTCTGAATAGTCCAATTAAAATTAAAAGAAAGGGTTGTGTTCTATCCATTTCTATGCCGCTGCCTGAGCTGTGCGCATAATACTGATATAATGCAATGATTGATATTTATCTGTGCTTTAACTGCCACCGGAAATTTTCATTCCAGTCAACAATTACAAACAATGCCTTCGTGTACGGTCCAACTCTCAATCTCCCTCGATTATTTATTTGTCAGAATTCACTCCAACCCATTAAATTGGATGCTGCTTCTCAATGCTATCAAAATTCCCAGCCATACTCACTCATCAACCATTGCAACATTTATTTGTATTGTTGGTTGGATGGCAGCCCAAATACAATAAATAAATACAACTTCGCATGAAACAATTAATTGCCAATCGTACTTTACAATAATCAACCAAGTTCCGCAAAGGGGATTGATTGCATTTAAACTTTAATGATTATGGTAATTCACCATTTCAAAAAGAGTATATAAGTTCCAATACAACCACAACCAACTTATAACTAACTAGTAATAATAATGGCTTGAGTCATAAAAAACAAAACAATAACATGAACAATATTCACTTTATGAATATTGTGAATAGTTTGATAGCCTTTTTTACCTACTGCTTACAAACATACTTACTAATAACAATCATCTGTATTAATGCGCGTCCGTCAATCCACCAAAGTAAAAAAAACAAGTTTAAAAATGATGCATTAACCCAAACAGGATCAACTTTCACTAGAAAATGAAATTAGCATCGTATTTATCTATATTTACTGAATAACTAGTTTAGAAAGGTAGGGTTGGGTTTAATTGGGAATACATGGAGGAGAAAAAGTGCGGTGTTATTGTTCACTTAAGTTGGACAAACAAAAGGGAACCACCAAAACCACAGCCAGGAAGTTGGAAGAAAGAAGGAAAAACATAACAATGTCGTCCAACACCCACCAAAAACCAGGTCTACTCTCTTTTTATGCGGAATGAAACCCGGACAAATAAGGCCCTTTTATTTTATATGCCCCTTTTTTGAAATGTTAACCAAATCACTCCAAATTTCTCCACTTTTTATTGACCCTCATCCTTTTGAACCTGTGTCTATGTCACAACAACAACCCAAACTGGTTCTAACAACTCCAGTCTGTCTAGTAGCCCGTAACCCCCACCCAAGTAATGTAAGTAAGGTAGGAAATCAAGTGACGCATTTGCCCATTGACTTGTGATCATGATGATGATTATTATGCTCCGTCGTCTGTCTGTGGGCACACGTCAATCAAATTCACACATAATCCTCATCCTTGCGGGTTTGTGTTTCTCCAATGAGGCTTAACGTCGAAAAGTACAAAAGTGTCAAAAGTGCCCACGTTTCATACCATCCTTCTGTTTGTACAATGCGGTGGGCCATTTATTATGGATGATGAAGAAATTAACCATTTCTGTAGTTTGCATTGTAGTAAGAAAATGAGCAGTATTATTTATGCCAATTAATTTAAGTCAAGATGATCAAGGTTACAACTACAAATAATGCAAATGCAAAATATTGGTTCCTTACCCCAGGCGAGAGATCGTCCAACGCCATACTCGTGCCGTTGTTGTCGTCGTCGTTGTTGTTATTATTGTTATTATTAGTATTATTATTATTATTCTCTTTTGGTTCAGTCTCAGTTTCGCTGAAAATGAGACACAATATAGTTTATTACTGGAGAAAAGAAAGCAGAAAATAGTTGACTAAAACTCACATTTGATTTGAGTCTTTCAAGTCTTGAGAGGTGGATGAGCGCATAATTAGTGCAGGAAGGTTGGAAGGTTGTCATCCGATGAAGAAGCAGTGTTTCCACTGATGGACGAAGACGCATCTCCACCATCCACCCCGTCACAACATGCTATTGCATCTGAAAATTATTAAAAACAAAATTGGATGAAATTGGAGTTAAATAAGCAATAATAATATGGAATAAAATACTAATCGTATACTAATCGTCATCGTAGTAATAATAATAATAATAATAATAAGGAATGATGAAGAGAGGTGAGCAATAAGGTTCTTCAACTCTCTCACATCACATAATCATCATCTCAATCATATTTATGCCGCTGCTGTTGTACATATTTTCATTAAAACGGAGAGAACGATTGAGGGAGTATAGGTTGACTTTGGCAGTGGCAATGGTGGGATGATGGGCAGGATAAGATGATGATGATGACAAAGATGACAAATTTGAGAACAAAAAACACATTTTCCCACGAAGAAGGAATCAAATTTTCATTTCACCCCCACT
The DNA here is from genome assembly GCA_034695645.1 of Folsomia fimetaria. Taxonomy (NCBI): domain Eukaryota; kingdom Metazoa; phylum Arthropoda; class Collembola; order Entomobryomorpha; family Isotomidae; genus Folsomia; species Folsomia fimetaria. The sequence goes on from JAQFZJ010000076.1 coordinate 52,966, forward strand.
CATCATCATCTCCTCCCGTTTCTACTACTACTTATGCACTTTCTTGTATTTTGTGCTAATAACAGAGCCAGAGAATCTTTCTCAGCCCATCCATCCATTGAGACAGAGTGTAGGTGATGTCCATCACAACCATTTTACAATCATTAATATACACAAAAAATGCGACCGAACAAATCTATGCAATAGCAACAGCATTAGCAACAGCATTAGCATCAGAAGCATCACCCTTTTATCCAAGACAATTCAGACTTGTCTCATGATGTGGGCATCACAAAGAGTGGACGACGATGCACAACATCCATCCATCCGTCACAATCCCTTCCAAAATCACTGTCACTGGGTCTTTCCCCTGTTGATGTAGTAGTTACTACTAACAAATACTTGGTGCTGGCTTGCTTATGGTGGTGGTATGTGTGTATGTATGATGTAAAATGTAGTAGGTAGCAGATGAGACAGTTCAGATGCAGATCCAAAAGTATAGGAGACCAGTAGTAATTGCTCCCTCAAAATGCATTGACCACTACTGCATAATGTTACCACTGTACTAATCCTTCACTTTTACATATACTCCAATTTCATCCAAGTCACACTCACTACTAAATGCAAAGCGGAGCTAACTGCACCACCAACCACCATCAAAAGGGATGGATGGATGAGGAGGCAAATCATGATTTGTCTCATCCTTAATTCATCCATCTCTCACATTTTAGGCAAAGCTACTAAAAAGCAGGCACTTTATCGGAATTTGGATTGGATGGCCATTCACGACTTTTCAAGAAAAGGGATTTTTTACCACTTCCTTTCATTTCCTCCACCGTGCAAAGCAGTCACACACAGAGACACAGAATCTCCATTTTGAGGTTAGACACAGTTGGATTTTGACTTTAAAACACATAAAATAAAATCAAGGTGCATTTATTTATTCTTCCTTTCCATACCACACCACCACCGCCACCATCATCATATTCCTTATTCCTTGGATTGGATGAGCGAGTTGAGAAATAATATTCATGCATGCACAGTACAGAGAGACAGACAGAGACAGAGAGAGAGAGAGAGAGGATAACAATAATGAGTCGTAAAATTATCAATTGGATTGATAAAAACAAAACATAAGTGTTTGGCAGTGGTAGGAGGGTGCTCATGCAAAGGATGTTGTTCTTATTCTTATATTATTCATACCCAAAAGTCCCCGTTGTTTTGTGTTGTAGTGAATCCGTTGAAGAAGGTAAGAAACAAGCAACACAGATAGGAATGAAAGACGAAAGAAAGAAATGTCATGGGAAAATCAATTTAATGGAAATTATTTGATTAGCTCATACACCATCTTATAAAATAATATTATATATAATACTCATCCGTCCTAACTTGCTTATTATTTGGTCCTTCTTCTTGTCTATAACCAAGAAGAAGGAAGATGCATGGATTAGATGTCCTCGCTGAGAGAGAGTTAAAGAAAATATCATGAAAATCATCTGATCTCATTTTAATACCTCATTCTAATCTCTAAATACTATTGAGAAACAGAAGAGCACCACCACCACCAGTTCAGTACAGGGCACAATATTGCTTCCAAGTAATAATCATATAAACTAGAATCGTAGTGTAGTGACGGGGAGGACAGGACAGCAGAAAATATCCACGACGACCCAACTAATATACTTGGTCGTATTCTGTATAGAAAGGGACTGGCATCTAATTTCACGAGTATAAAGCACAGCCCAGGGATTAATAAGATTAAGGCAGGCAGGCAGGCAGGCAGGGTCTGATTCTGATATTGTTGTATCGCCTCCTCATTATTGTTTAAAATTTGGAAGTTTATGCCAAGTCTCACTCACAAAACAGGAGAGACAATCCAGACTACGCAACAACAAACCAACAATAAGAACAATAATAATAATGGCTGATCCGAAATCCAACCAACCAACTCTGTCAAATCTGTTGTAATTTGGCTGATTCCGTGGCTCCTGTGCTCCTTTTTGCGTGAACAGATAACGATCAAATTAAACTGAAAGTAATCAGTTAAGGTTACTAGTTTAAGAGTTATTGCATCGCATGGAGAGAATAAGGAGAATAAGAATGGATGGATGGACGAGGGGCATCTCACTTCCGTTCACCCGTCAATTGCCTGCCTAGCCTACCTAACTTACGTTAACTTTACTTTGCTTTGTTTTGTTTGAGCTGTAGTTACAACACTTCTTCACACAGTCTCAATATTTCGAAATCCTTTACTTTTCTCACTCTCACCGTCGTCCTCACTACCTAACCTACCTTTTTATATTCAAACTGCCACTTCACCAATTCCTCCAGCCAGCGCTTACTTATTATACTTACAGGCATTTAGTTGTGGGTATTTCTAATCCTGTGTATTATTCCTACATATTTTATTATTATTATTAGGATGATGGGGGAGTTTAGGAATTGCGTCACGTCAGGAAGCAAGTGGACAACGGGCTGTAATTACCCGAAATGGATGGGGTCCAAACCAAGCCAGCATGCTCATCAGTGCTGCTAGCCTTAATTTATGCAATCGGGAGAAAATGATGAAGGGACATCACGGCACGACATCCATCCATGAAAAACGGTGTATAGTTTTTAAGGTTGGATTAGAATGGAGAATATACATAGCGTGAACTGTTGCTTATTTCTTTCTTTCTTATTTCTTCTTATGTATCCTCTCCTTTTTCTTATTATTACTATTAACTGTCTTACTTGAGAAGTTCATGGATAAAGAGTCGACACATGAAAAAAAATTCAAAACTCTTTTTCCATTCAGTTCGATTGTTTGAGCTCAGTGGAGTGTGACTGATTCTTTTCCGTTTCCTTAGATTATTCCCAATTTCTTTTCTTGCATTATGACTTACATTATCATTATTATCATTATTATTACTACATACATGCTAGATTGTGTGCAGTACATATAGTGATGTACAGTGGCAGCCACGACCATGCCACCATCAGCCCCACTTCACTCTTTGACTTTGTTTCGTATTCAGAAAAGGGGATCGGGTACTACATGCATGCATACAGAATAAAATAAAATAAAGCAACTATTACTACATACGTATGGATGGATTGGTTGGGTATTGCCACCATATGCTGAGTGAGTGAGAGAGTGAGTGAGTGACTTGTAAAGTTAGCTCACAATGCAACAATACCTTTTCTCCTTCAACTTATTCCAAGTAACACACAGTGAAAGGTATTATTGACTGGAATCGAAGAAACTGTATAAACTTGTGCATGATGATGATGTGCAGGACTAAACTAACCAAGCATCAAACGAAAGGATTCGCCCACCCCACACCCGTCCATCCATCCATCCATCCATACCATTTGGATTTTCCAGAATCCAAAGCATGTTAATTAACCTGTTGGATGAAATAATGATGATGATGATCATCATGATGGTGGCTGGTTGGTTGGTTGGATTTGTGGATTTGTGGTGCATGGATTCTTTTCAAAATAAATCACGACAGATTGCATCATTACCTTCACACGGGACAATGGAGACATATTGAAACAGGTGAGCATTAATCAAGTAGAGTCACATATTACTCAAAATGGTGGTTTTCAAGAAATTCTATACTTACAAAGAGAGAGGTGCGATATGCATGCATATTATACACCGCCCTAAAAAAAAGTGGAGATACTTGATCAAGAATGTACTAGCACTGAATAAGTCATGTGGGCTGTGAGGTTGACACTGTAATCCTACTTTGTCCACCTGACTGAAGAATACATAACCAATACCAGAACAACCACATTTATTATATTTCTTGTTGGGCACGAATCGCATAATTATTGTTCTCTCATGTCACAAATTCGGAGGGACAATCAATCCCAAGCCGAGAAGCTGCGAGAGAGAGAGAGAGATTTGACTTTCAAATCACCACACAAAACAAATTTACCTGGCCAACAACACATCTCACCATTCACCATAACATTCACAATATAGGTAATAATAATGTACAATAATACATGTTGTTACGACTTGAACTTGCCATCCTGGTCACGTGTCAAAAATAAAATGTGGCCAATTCTTGACGCTTAATGACTGCATTTAATTAGCATGTCTCCATCATATTTATCGACATTGTATATATTATTCATGGCAGAGTGGATGGTTGTTGTGGATTGCATAAAAATGTTTTTTATTCTTCGCTGCTGTATTAGCTGACACCTCCAAGAATTCTTTTAAAGATCTTTGAAAGATTAGTCAGGTGAGGGAAAGACGATAGTTAGTCAGTCAGTTCAGTTGGGTGGGTATTTACATTTACATAAGGTTATACATAGTTGCGCTTATTATATCTGCACTTGAACACGTACATAAGTACATTAAGTAAGTGTAATAAGTGTTATATGGAGTCATCATTGTTGGCTGAACTGAACTATGAGGTGAACTGTTGTGCCCTAAGCCACACAGATCTGTATGCATGAATGGGGAATTAATTCTATGATATCACACACATAAAACTATGTACGTGAGTCTAAAGTACATAGCTTATGATGATGAACAAGTATCCGTAAAACCAATAACAATAACATATTTGCAATAAAAGAGCAAATTAACAACCACAATTTGGAGTCTTTGACATTATTTGTGAAGTCATTACTCTTGGAGAAAGAGTTGGTTGGTTGGGTTGGTTGGTTGGTGGTGGACATATCCGAGAGATTTGAGAGAGATTTGAGAGAGATTGGCAATGCTAATAAATGCGGCGGCGGATGGAGGGATAGACTGGCCTGTGTGTGCTGTTAATTGCTAAATTGGCCATAGCGATGGATGGATGGATGGATGGATGAACGAAGCAAGTGCAGTGATGGAAGACCAGCACCTGTCTCATCTTAATCTGTTTGTTTCCTCAAAAGTGTTGTAGCAACTAATTTAATATGACCATGTATGTATGTAAGCTAATGGTTAGCAATTGTGTGCTCACGTATGTACGCATAATATCCACCACAAACAAACGCTTGCTTTCCTTATTCACTTGTTTGCAGAAATCCAATCTTTTTCAGGCAGGAATAATAATAATAAAATAAAATAATAATAAATAAGGCTTCGTCTCTCTGGGACTTTACACCAACTCTGTCGCCGAACAAATCCAACCACAAAACAATTCCAACTCATTTCAACTCTGTGTGAATAGACTAAAACACCTCAAGAATTAAAAACCCTTGTAAAACAAAATTCAGTGTGCCACAATATGTACACGTTTCCAACCAAAGTATAAGTGAGAAAAAGGTGGCCAATTCTTGATTTGATGGGATACGTACTTCCATCCGTCCGTGTTTGTATGTATATCGCAACAAGAAAAGTTACCCAACACACCTGCTGGAAAGTAATACAATCCATCAATAGATAATTTTTTAAAGAAATATCACTCGACCGAATCAAAAGGAAATGCTAACACACCACCACCACCACCATCAGCCACCCTTTTCGCCTGAGTTCCTTTCAAGAAGAAACTGGACATAAAATGCCACATCGTTTGTTTGCAGCTTTATTTCATTTTATTATTTTATTCCTCCGACCTCATCCACCACCACCATCATCAACCAATTTAATTCTTTGAAATGACTCCTGTGGGTGAGCGAGTGAGTGAGCAAAAAGGATTTTTTTCTCTCCATGTTGACTTTAGGCATAAATTGTATAAACTATGTACTAATAAACGCACCAGTTTGTTTTTGCAGTCAGTAATAATTTGAAGCCAATTCAAATCTCTTTTTTGTATTTTTTTGTTGTATTTTAATGAGTTAATTGGGGACGACTGTTTGAGTGAAGTCTATATCCAATCAATGAAACCGATTGACTTATCAACAACCACCACGCACATCAAACAAATGAGTAGTTAATAAAAGTCGCTCATGCATCTCGTGCAGCTGTTGTTGGAGAAAGAATATAATAATAATAATAATAAAATAAGGATGGGTTGTTGATGGGATGGACGCGTCCTGTGTTGGACGTTTGATGAAGTGAAGAAGCTGGTGCATGAATTTGGTGGATGAATGAAGAAAAAGAATGGATTGTGTTGTGTGGAGGGATAAACACTCACTTTTTTTGGATAATTTGATATTCACAATAGGGAAAGAAGCAGCAGTTTACGGTGTTGTGCATGGACTAAGTGTTTCGCCAGTTCGCGTTCCGGTGAATAGTCACAATAAACAGTAGTGAACCGAAGAAGAAGAAGGTGAGGGTGGGTGGGTGGGTGGACGATATGGTGGATGGGGTGCAATGCAGTAAAATAATGACTATATGACGTTGGATCACGCTGATTGAAGATTTCAGGGGAAAGAATGGCCGGAGATTAGATGATGAAGATGAGCGCAAAAACCGCTTTTGTACTTTTTTTGCGTTTTTGCCTTTTACTTGGTCCAATGCAAAGGAGTAAGTAGGATAGAAACAGAGGCAGGGAATGCTGGGCAATCATGCTATTTCTCGTGCAGGCAACCTATTACCCTGCCTATTACCACTTCCGTTACGGATTTTTGACGTTTGAAAGCGTACACCTCGGAAGTGATGCATTTATTGGCCAAAAACCTTTACTGCTCGCCTGGTCAACAAATTCAACTGGAAATTGGTTTTCCTAAATAGCACCCAACCACCTCTTTTCATATTAGTCACGTTAGTTATTACCCCAAAAAGAAGAACAGAAGACATAGGATGGGATGATGCTAAGGATGGAGGACATGAATCTCAACCAAACCACCACCTTCCATCATCATACGAATATAGCTCCTTGTCTTGTCTTTTGGGTTGACTTGACTTCTCTTTGATTTATTAGCAAAGAACATCATCACATACATGCATACATTTGCATCAACAGAGCACCCAATATCCATAAAAAGTGAGACATTCGCCATTTCCTCCTCATCATCCTAAACCGGTAGTCACTCAACAACAGAATAGAACAGAACCCAAATATTATCGTGCAGGATTCGAGACCGTGGCAAAATGCGGAAAATCTTTTCTGTCGCTGACAAAATGTGCAATGCTAAAAGAAGACGAGGATGATTACGTTGATGGAGTCGATTCCTATTCTTTTATGATGGTGGTTGGTTGGTGTTGGTGTGTTTGAAACGAGAAAATAAATACAAAGTGTGTTTGTGAAGAAAGATTAATAATAACTCCTCTCTCTCTCTCTCTCTCTCTCTCTCTCTCTTCTACTAGAGTATACAAAATAAAGGCTTTTGTTTGTAAGTGCAAGGCAGAAGTGAATGCATTGTTGGAGAGAGACAACTACAGATTATATGCACTGCTACTTATATAAGAAGAAGATGAGGAGCTGAGTGAGATGAGAAGTTTTGGTCGGTCACCTCCCAATAAATAAATTCCCCTGGCGTGATCACTTTGTGGAAACCCTTGCTGTGGTGGATTATGTCCTCTGTTAATTATTCTTGAGCTGATTTGATTTCCCATTTCCATCCAAGCACGTCTAAGAAGAAGAAGGGGGAGAAATACACCACCACGACGACGATGAGAAGAGATGAAGGAGCTTTTTCTTTCTATCTATGCAAACGAAGAACGAGAAGAGCGACAGAGAAAGTGGCGGATTCGTCACCCACCGACACTGACTGCTTATGTCATTAGAACAAGAACAAGACGAAAAGGAAGGAGAAGAAGGGAGACAATCAGACGAATCATGCATCCGACCGAATCTTATCCATCCATGGACCAAGGAAAGTAAGCAAGTAAGTAGATCTTGGTGGTGGTGGTGGTTGTGGAAATGGACAAATGAGGAAGAAAAAGGGATTAGCTGGATGGAGAAGTGAGACGACCAAGTACAAAACTAAACCTTCATTTCATAGTATGTATTGTTTCATGCTAAAATTGCCTTGGATTCGATCGATTGATGATCTCATTTCAGCCCCGGGTTGGATTCTCTCTCCGGTTTCTTCTCATAAAAGGATACGAGAGAGAGAGAGAGCCAAAGTCTTATAGCATAGCAATCAAGAAAGAACAACTGTACAAATCTTCTCCTTGGGAATAAATGGTAATACGATTATAAATAGTAGTCACAAAGTGTATGTGAGAGAGAGAAAGAGAGAGAGAGAGTGAATGAGAGGGAGGATTGATGGTTGGTTTTGGTTTGGTATATAAACTTGAATAAGAGTGTTGGTTTGTTGGATGGATGTGGAGAACGGTAGGATAGAAATGATAAAAAATTAGGAATAAAAGAAATTCATTCGTCACTGAGAATGGCGTTAATTTGTTTAAGTCTTTTGAGTGCAAGCATTTTGGGTGGCATTGCAGCTTCATCCTCTCCTCCTGTGCACTGTTTGCAATTGAAGGCTGAATGGATGCCTCCGTCCATGCATGCATTTATATACATACATACATATTAGATGGATAGATGGATGGATAGATAGACAGATTTGGTGGTTGTGATGGTGCGGAGAAAAAGAACAAGACCAAGAAGAAAACGGAACCAACAACAGCTTGATTGGACCAAAAGCTCAAGATGATGGAATTGGTAAAAAGAGACAATGCCCACAAATCTCAATTGGAGCTCTGACTTTTAAAAAGTCACAAAAAGTCACACCAATGCTACTTTTGTCTCCATCCTATAAAATCCTCCTCACCCACCTCCAAGGATGAAGACCTTTTGTCCACAACACCGACTTCGGATGCATAAACTATGAACAAACAACCAAAACTGTCACTGTTTCGTTTTTTATCCACTCAACTCCACTCTACTCAAATCATATAAAATCGAATACAAAAACAAATCTTGTACAAAGGTAGGGACAATTCCAGTCATAATTATTGCAACTCCTGCAACATTCAAGATGCATTAACTACTACCAACCATAAGCTTCCCTTTACACCCTGATAAATGAATATGTAGAAGAGGTGACCCTGTGGCAACGTCAATCTGAGACGACAGGTGAATCGTATAAGAAGTCTGCTGTTAAAACTAACATGTTGTTCACTTTGTGAAGAGTGTGTCGGTTGAGACACCTCCAGTTTTGGGCTCATCATCCCTTTGTGGAGCACCCAGTAGCACACATTTGATGGCGGATGGATGAATGATTTAATTTCCCCTTGGTCGGAACAAGAAGAAGAAGAAGGATGAGAGTTGTTCGTTGGAGCAGCCTCCATGTTTTGAATCTATTCACAACAACCAAAACTCTGTATCTCTTTGAATTGCAATAAGTAACCAAATCAAAGCAGCCTAGATTCCAAACCTAACCAAACCTCAAAACCACCAATTGATCAAACATTTGTCGCCCTTTTTTGTTGTTTGCCACCACACCACTACCATTCCAGTGGTGGTGAATAAGTTAGTGTATTATTATGAGGAAATTTCAATTGAGAAAAATCGCTGATTCACCCCAAGAACTACCCTCCTTGTTATCATCCATCCATCCACAATCCACACTGCTCACACTTGGGATAAAGACTTTTGAACGACTCCAATTGGTATCAACCCTGTCTTTGCAAAGTGAAGCCACATCATGAATGCCAAACATTTACTCGGAGCAACCATCCATGGCCAAACAAAGTCAACCAAACCAACTACAAAATCAACTTGTAAAATAAAATAAAATAAAAGTGTGGATGAATGATGAACGGAAAAAATCATCTCAAATCTCCTCCAAACCCAAACTAACCGAACCACTCCCAAACTTCATCCAACCTAAAAAATCAAGTTGTAAAATAATATGTTGTATCCATCTGCAAATACAACAACTCATCATCACACATAGATCACCACGGAACATCATCACCAAATCAAACAAAACCAACGTCCTCCTCTTTCTCCTCCTTGGTCATCAAGTGTATCAATATAATCAACTTATTCCTTCTTAAAAACTTATCATCATGAGCACTTTGGAAAGCGAAGTAGCAAACAAATGCAAACACATTCCATCTAATGAGAAATATGTAATATCTACATAGATACAATCCAACTATCCTACCAAACTCCAAACTAACGCGTACATATATTGTATCAATTCGTTATTATTATTATTGCCACTACTACATGCATCCATCCATCCACTGCAAATAGCACAGAGACAGAACAAATCGTCTTCTTATAGGATGTTGCTTATGTTGCTTAGCTTAACCCGTATCCGCTCCAATGAACAGAAGAGTTGGAGGATTCATTCTAAATTTTATATTAATCATCATTCATTCATCACTCTCTCCTCATCTAAACCATATCCTCTTTTATCCTCTCATCAGCTCAAATTGATTCCCATCTAATCCTAATCAATTCCTCGCTCTTCATTAACACTTTTCTCACACTCATCCAACCCACATCCACCACCACCACCAATACAAATGTGATGATGAGATGACAGTCACATATTGTTGGACTCATTCATCCCTGCTGGGCAGTATGTTTCAGTTCAGAAGAAGTGGTAGCTTATAATATTCACAATCACAAGCACCATACTAGCATAGCAGAATACAGACAACGATAATAATAGATAATAATAAATCCTTCAAATGAACACTCAATTCTCAATTCTCAATACTATTTATTAATTACCAACATCCTTTCTTTGTGTACAAGTCACGGTTGGCTGTTTGTCTATGATGATGAAAATACGAGATGACGTGGTCTTGTGCAAATAATAAGCTCCTTGTTATGATTGGGCATAAAGCTCAACCACTCACCCACAAAACACCATCAGCTTTAATCCACCATCATCAAGTACATAAGGCAAAAGGTGGTGGTGTGGGGAAGGGTGTGACATTTTTGCATTGTATTGGATAAACAAGGGTGCACAAGAAGATAACCATTTCATGATTTCATATCCCTCCATCCACCGATGACGATTATTTATTCGCAATTCACGAAGGTTCGTTAGTTCAAGACGGACGATTTTGAGCTGGCAATGTGATTAACTAAAAGTTTTTGTTCCGCTTTAAAGAAATTGCGTGAATTCGTCCTCTGAATCTATTCATGCTCAAGTTGGTGGCTGCGTCTTTCCGTGGCTCGTTGACGCCCCTCCGCAAAACCATGCAATCTTTTTAATCCATCCATCCACACATATCTGTACATATTATGTATTATGTATGTGTTTACGAGTGAGGCTTCCGAAGATGAAATAAATGCAGGATAAGAATAAAAGCAGATAAGAGTTCCACTTAACATGCAGTAATTTTGGCGGATGGATGGAGACTGCACGTAATAATAATACGTGTACATTATGGAGTACATACGAGTATACGGTGTGACCGTGTCGGTTGATAATGAAAGATCAAAAATCAAAGTGGATAAGAAAGGAAATGACACTAAAAATGACAAAGCCTACTTCTTAGTGCTCCTATAATGTAGCTTTTTTAGTCACACATCAACCTACTATCACAAATGGATCTATGCTGTGATTGTGATTATTATTACTCTGATTCAAAGAATAGTTAAATTCTTGCAAGGAATTGAATGGTGGATGTTTTTTTTGGGTTAAGTCAGATCGTCCCACTGTGTTGCACCGCAGATATTAGCGTGACGACATGAGAAATGAGAATGCAATGTTGATATAAGAATAAAAGTAAAAAATTGTTGATTGCCCTCCTATCATGAATGGTGATGATGACATTTTCTCATCCGCGCATCTGTTTGTTTCAGCAAATGTCCAAGCAAAGCAAGCAGTTCCCTTTGTGACTTTTTCTATATATTCTAATAATCCATTGGCTAACTCTGGTTGCGACTGAGGATGTTTTTTTTGGCTAAATTAGAGCAGGGAATAAGTAAGAAGGAATGAAGGAATATCTGAGCATAAAAGAAGCAGGCTTTGGCAGAGCACACAATGGATGGGGACTGAAGAGATCAGTGGGATCGTCTCGTCCCCTAACATGCATGCCTTGCCTTCTTCATTTTCATTTACTTATTATTACTACTTTGGTCGTCCATGGCGGACAACAAACTCAAGATAAAACCAAAGCTCTTTTCAGCTACTGAAACGACAAAATAAACGAAGCGTTTACAATAAAATTGCCAAACAGGCCCATTAATTCATTAGGACTATTGCTCTCTAGTTTTTTCTATCATTTCTACAAACACACACACTGCACTACTGCTTGCTTAAATATTACTCTGCTCTGTTCTGCCTATGCTCTCTCCGTCGTCGTTTATTCTTTTTCTTCTGATTCTACACTGGCTTCTTCCTCAGTCAGTCGTCCAACCCCAAAATTATCGGACTTAAAGAAAAACACGACAGCAACCAACTCAACCATCCCAAACAGACATGAAATAATTGCTTACGCAATCTTAACTGCTGCCCCCCAAATTGACATCTCTTTCTTTCTTTATTTCTGTCTTTTGGGTGAGGACCAAAACAAAATAAAACAAAAATCTAAACGAATCTCTCTATTTCGTGGGTAGTCGATAAACCATGCCAAGAAGACAATAATCAGAAAATCAGAATTGGTCCAAGTTTAGAAAGCAGTACTGCATCCATACATCCATGCAGTATATGTAGTTCATTGTGTGGGTATTTGAGATGAGACGAAATTGGTTTAGTTATTGTGGGTAGTACATAGGGTAGATCATGACATTGTATGCTACGCTGTTACTGTGCAGTTGGAGTGTACACGACCACTTTCTTCCTCCACAAATAAATATTTGGCCAATTTTGAACAAATATTATGCAATCATTTCATTTCATTGCATGTCTATGTATGTATGCCTTGCCTTGCCTGTCGTGATTTAAATTCAATCACACGCTTTTGCTTACACAATAATTTTCCTCTTTCTCCACGACAGAGTGTAAACAAACAAATACAAGGATTGAATGTCCGTTAAAAATGCAATGGTTATTGTTCATTCGAATAATTCATTGCACAATTCGATGAATAAAAGAACTTCACCACGCTCCATCCATCCCATCCAAATAAAAGAAGAATAAGAAGAAAAAGAAGGAAAATCAAATCAAATGAGATCCGTCGATGTTTGTAAGTATAAAAATAAGTGTGAGTGGATGGGCCTGCCATGCCGTGGAAAAAGGAGATGAGATTGAAAGGAACGGAATGACTCATGATTTCCATGTGCAGTTGACCAAGGAGAGAACTATTCCATTTAATGAAGCAAATAGTCCTGAGAATTTCCAATCCGAAATGAATGAAAAGAGCAAAGGTAAAGTAAAACAGAATTTTTCTTCTTCTTATAATTCCTTTGTGTTGACATGCTGATGAATGTGGGAGATACTAATTTAAACTGAAGCATGCAACAGTGGGTAAGTACATACATTAACATTAGTATAAGACTGCCATAATATGAGCAGCACCCACGCTGTTATCCAGAGAAAAATATATTTACAGGATAATTCTTTGTTTATAATTCTTGTTATTCCATTACGATTCCAAGAAGGGCGACAACAACTTTCCTCGAAAGAGTTGGAGGAATAAAGAAAAACAAAGTGAAAATCTCACAAGGACCGAAATTCGGTCAAATTGATGATGGGCATTCAGAAAGACAGCTGCATGCAAAACTTTAATTTGTGAGACTGACTGTGAGAGAGAAAGCTTTGCCCCAGCCACATCCAATCCAAGGAAGGAAAGAAGGAAAAGGAAGATCATCTGCTTCAATAGCACTCATATGTACGACTACACTGCCAACTAACTAAGCTAAGGAGAGAATGATCATTATCATCATCATGACGACTTTGAACAGAATAGAAGAACAGTGACTACAGAGAGTCCTGCTTAATATGCACACGCATAAATTATGGGAAGCCTTTAGATATGCAGATTCAATATCTGACGATTATTATTTAACGGGGTGAAGACGACGGATGAATGAATACATGGGAAAGTTAGCTCAGGAAGGAGACGAACTTAAATCGATAGATCTCGAGCATGCATACCAAATTCAGTGTCATTTCGCAATCCCCATTTTATTAAATGCTTATTATAGTCATAGAATAAAACTATAAATGTTATTTTGTGTTGCACTCACTCACTCACAAACTATTTCTTCCAAGCTTGGTGAATGAATGGAGTGAACTATATTTATTTATTTATTGTCATCATCAAATTTGAATAATACATTTTCTTCCACCCATTCCATTCCGACATACGTGTATTCGGTATATGCATAGCTTGTCAATGGTGGTTTTTGAACTGATTATTCAAATTTGTCTCAGATCCAACGAAACACTTCCATTGCACACATACATACATCATCTGAGAGTGAAAGAATCAAAAGGAATAAATAAGTCGATTCAATCAGTTGTGCTGTATACATATGGAATGGAATGCAATGGATGCAAGGTGAAGGAAAAGAACAAGAAGGGGAGGAATATTATGCAAATCACACGATCTATTAGCTCATACATCACCTGTTGTGGTTTCGCATACACATACCAATATCCATCCATCCAGTGGGCGCGTGAGACTGGGGATACATAATATTCTAAGGGTACATGCACCGAGTAGTGATTTTATTGAGTGAATCAAGGACGGGACCCTTTGCCACTTAACGGGCCCAACACAGACTACCCTGTTTACTTGTTCTTATGGCGTAAATGTTGTAAAAAGGTTTCTGGGGCATATAAAATTAAAAATGCTGAATATTTTACACCCACCTTCACCAAACACTCTGCTTTTACCAACACTACATACAAGACTTGGTGTCACAAGATTTGGAAATCATCTCGCTGAGCAGAATTAAGGACACAGGAGACCAGGAGAAAACAATCAAATAAATGTGGGAGCTTAGTAATGAATAAAAAAATTGAGATTGAAGCAATGATCATATACATACATAAAGGATACATATATTTGTGATGGACGAGCACCCTTCCACCATCATGCCCTATATTATGTATACAGATCTCTGTATTCTGCATTATCACAAAGTCCCATTTATTTATTCGTGTTTATTGTCAAGAGTTGCATAGTATTGAATCCGACATCCGACGTGATTTGCATAGCTCTACTCATTATTCCGCCGTTATTGTTATTATTGTACCCCTTTGTTCTGTTGCTACTTAATCGGTTCTGGAAATACACGGCAGCACCAGCAATAAAGTGCACAAGAAGGAGCTACTACACCGTGAGAATGCACTTGGCTGCTTTGTTTGTTATTCTCACTCGCTTCATCCATCGTGGTGAATGAGCTCATTTGCATCATCTTTCTTTCTTTCTTTCTTTCCAAGAGGAACAATCTCTTCAATCAATTTCCGATAGTGCAATATATTTAATAATAAGAATGAACAAGTAAGCAACAAAACAGCCTAATGCAACAAATAATGGTGAAATGGTGGTGGTGGTGGTGCCTCTACTTTCTTGCGTCTGAATCATATAGCCCAATTGCATGTATCTGTATGTATATGCCAAATTGGAGCACTTTCACTTGATCTTGTTAAATATATAAGATCAAATGTTTAGTGCAGTTATTGGAGAGAGCATTAACTTTTATTGGGACTAGGAATTTTCTTCGGTACGAGTATCATTACCTGTTTTCTGCATGATCAGAGATATTCCTAAAATATGACACATTAAAATACATGGCTTCTTATATATTACTATTGATTAATTATAATATCCGTCCCTGCTTCTCTTTCTTTATCACAACAGCTAGCACTCAGGACAAAGATGACACAAGGGAAATCTGAGAAAGTAAATTTTCCCATGCTTTTTCTTTATGATCTTCTTTCTATGCAAATCCTGGTGCATATCATTATCAATGATGATTACCTATCAAGAGCTACCATTTATTGTTAATAATAATTCCATGCTCATTATTATTCACCGAAATAGTCACGCATCCGGGAAGGATGTGTACATTATTCTGTGTATGCTGATCTCCAATCAGTGGTGGTGGTAGTTCTCTCTCTCTCTCTCCCTCTCCCTCACTCTCTCTCTCTCTCTCTCTCTCTCTCATTGACGATGGATGGATAAATGGATATGCAAATCCGTTCTCTTTAGAAATCACCCATTAATACAATTGCGACTGAACTATTTAGATATTCGTGCATACATAAACGCGCATTAGTTATGCAACGGACTCTGTCTCTGTCTCCATTCTTAACTTTTGATTGATATCCAATACTTCTTATTCTCCCACAGTTTAGCTCTCCCTCTTCCTTTATTATTACTCTTATACTCCCTTGATATATTCTTGTACAGTAAGTAATAATAATAACTATGCTATATGTCTCCATGCTTTAATTTCCATCAATGATAAAATAGTCCATCCATCCCGACTGTAATAATAATAAGAATAATGAGAATGAAGTGAAATAAATAAACAGCTCAGAATATTTGAAACTCATTGACTAAGCAAATCTGGTGCTTGTAATCGAAAACATTCACAATTTCAATCAAAGGAGGCTTTTCACTTAAGAAAGAGAAGAAGGAGAGGGCATTATAATATTATTCCCTGCTAATACATTTCCCCCCATTGTCCATCACTCTTGCATATTAAAAAGCCTGTGGCAGTGGAGAATGAACTATTTATTGTGAGTGAGCAAAGCAAGCAATAAGTGCTACGTCACACATTGCATTGGTCCAATCAAGTGACACAATGACACTTAGCTTGTATTACTAAATATTACGTAAGAAGTGGTTCTTTCGTGGGAGCCAAACCAAACCAACTTCAAATAATAATAATAATAATAATAATAAATAGCGCTCTCCTTTGCATTATTATTGCCTCCTTCCTCTCTTATAGAATTATTAAAATTCTTAATAAGAAAGAGTTCAAAACAAATTCCTCACTAATAAATTAAAATGTGTATCCTCCTCATGATGCTCATGCTGGAGAAAAGGCTTGACTTTGATTGTCCCTTTGATTGTCTGTGTTGGATCAAAAAGAAGTGGAAAAAAGAAGAAGAGGCCCATATAATATTTGTTCCATTCATTGTACAATTTAGGAAATTAGAATATCACAGAATAGGACAAAATAGTATTTCTTATAATAAGTTCAAGTTGAACATTGGTTTTGTTTTTTCTATCATTTTCATCGCATTTCATTTTTGTGCAAAAATTAGGGCTGCGTTTGTGACAAATGCGAGGTTTTGTGTTATTTATCCAAAGTTGATGATATTGGATGATGAAATATGTTGAAGAATGTGCAAGATTGTGAAGAGGTTGAAGTTGGTGTGGAAGTGAGGACAATGCCATACATAGGATACATAGGATGGAGGAATAAGGCAGCAGGGATAATACGGAGAGAAACGTACAAGAATAATGAGATGACGGAATGGACGGGTATGTGAGTAATGTAATGGGCTCTTCAGTTTATGAAAAGCAATGGGATTTTTCCAAGTCCTTCGTCGCAAGCTCACTCACTCACTGTGTGTTTACCATTGCTGTTGGCTATTAATTTCATTTCATTCTTTGAAATGCTGTAAAATATAGATGGGATGGAAATCTGAGTTTTAACGTTCTCTCGCGATATTGACAAGATGAGGGTTGAATTTTAATAACACTTTTTACTCGGAATGACTGAAAAAGAAGGCAATAATCACGTAAACGGCGTTTCTTGTCAAACACAACAAGGAAGGAAGAAGGAATGATTTCACCTTTTTATTTTAAGGTGATGTGATGCACATTCAACAAAGATCTACTTTGAATTCTACTACTTTGTTCTCTATGCGGATCACCACCAGCTCTTTTCATTTAATGGTGCAAGATTGGGTTTTTAAGCTTGGTTGGTGAGGTTGGTGGTGAGGTGAGATGAGTCAGACCGACGCATATGTAGATTTTGTGGCATTTTACTACAGATATTCTTCCGCTTTTGATGCATTTATATAATATGCAAATGTAATTATAATTAATATAAAGTTGCCTTTATATTAATTTCCAGTTTACTCTTCATCTTATATAGATAAGCACCGCAATGTTGCTTCTTAAAGAATTGTCCTTAATACAAAATTCGTGACCTTTTCTGAGCAGAAACACAAGACCCCAGCCAAATCTTCTTTCCTTTGGTGTATATGTGCAGGGGAAGTACCTTCAGTTGCATTATTATTATTATTATGGAACAATTAAGTGGTGTACAATGTTTCCGAGACGGAGGTTAATTCACACCTACGCTCTAAAAATGTCGACCTCAGTCAGTCAGCCTCTGTCTGAGCAGCATGACTTGATATTTTGGGCGAGCCTTCATTTTTTTGGGTTTTAGTTTGTGATTCAACAAAGAAGCGAAAGATTAAAAACTCACAGATTTTCTAAATAATAAGAAAAGCAGTAGAGCAGGCATTTACCAAATTCTGAATTCCTGACGAGTACACCAAATAATACAATGGAGGAAGATGTATGTTGTATGAATGACTATAATTTTTTATCGACAGCCGTCGAATTTTAATACTTTCATTATTATTTGTGTAGGGCAGAGTAAAATTGGACAAGAACAACACAAAGCATCTCATGTGCCATGTATGATAATTATATCTTTTGCACTCACACACAAAGTCAAAAGTAAGTTATGAGTACGCAATAACCATTAGCAGTAAAAATAATTTTTCTCGTATAGCTGTTAAGCCTGAGTAACAACTGGCTGGGCGACTCACGTACAGAATACAGAGAACACAGAGAACAGTACACCCATCTTTAAAAAGTGCTTAGACGGAAATTAATTCTCGTGATTGCAGACAGATCTACGGCCAAATCGGCGTCGACAGATCCTTGTATCGGGTAAGTGTCTCATTTGTAGACAATCCGTCACCCGTCTCCACATCCACCACGCTCATGAGATTCATCACAAATTACAGATAAACAAACAACGAGAGAGACGCAATAATACGCTCGTCTCAGAGTCTGTAATGCTGTAATAATTAAATTGTGCCATTGTTCTCTCTCTTAAACCAACCCACACCAAAAATTCACTGGATTTCAATAATGCTTGCCCCATTATAATAGAATAGTGGCCATTTTCTTTGACTTTTGAAGCTAAATTAATAAAAATCATGAAACCCCATTTGATTCAAATTGACAATATTCTCATTTTCATTGAGTGCATTCTATTCCTTTTGAGATTGCATGCATATTAGAGTTGTTACCATTAAATGCACTCTCATTTGTGTTGGGAAGGGAGAGAAATAATAAAAAGAAAGAAGAAGAAATCGTGATTGAGCCGGAAGAGGGAAAATGTCTTTCGTCTTTATTGGAATGGGAGTCAACCCCGTTTTTTGGTGTTCAGTGGTTGTTGGTATAATTTTAGAAAAATGATAATTGGCTTGAGGGTATCTATTCCATTACAATAATTCCGTCCATGCTTCCTTCTTCTCTCCGTTCAAACAATCCCTATTTCGAGAGAGAGGCATGCTGTTTAGTCCTTGTCATTCCTTTAACTCATTTCACTCCTCGGGATGTAATTATTATTACATCGATGGGGATGAGACAAGGGAAGGCACGGGTTGGGTTGGATGGGGCAGAAATGAGACTCATCCTCATCACTTCTCGATAAATTTGCGAATATTAAAATTTTTCTGGTGATCTTGAAACTCTTTCGGATGAGCAGGTAAGTGAGAAGGTTGTTAACTACTCTGGTCTCTCTCTCTCCCTCCCTTTATCCAATTAATCTTGATAAGTATGCCACTCTCAAGAGCTGTTGGGAGATGAGTAACACGGTTGACAATAATTTTTCGATGGAAGCATTAATGAGATGAGATGTAGACATCCGTCCTCGTCCTCGTCCTGCTCCAGGCAACCAACGAGAGAAAGGTATTTCATTCTCATAATTGAAAGTTATGAGTTGACTCCAAACTTTGTTTGCATGAGGTTGCTCCTGGGGAATTTGGTGCAGGGTAGAAAAATTAGCAAGAATGCTCATTGGGACGGACGGCGAAGGAAGAAGATTGGGAATTTTGAATACCAACAAGTTCAGTTGGTTAGCCTAGGAGTCAGGGCAGTGCAGTGGAATTACAGTAGTGATGAAAGTGGATGAATGTAGTCTCATAATCGTATATCGTATCATACAGATCATAATATTAACCTGTCCACTCGTACTCCACACCACCAACCAACCAACTAACTAACCAACACCCATACTAGCATACACATATAATAATATACAACAACTTGAGAGTGAGAATGTGGAAACTAGAGTTGTCAGAAAAAAAAGACTTAACCATACCGGACCCAACCAACCGACCAGGAAAAGGGACAAGGAGGTGTAAATATGGAGAGAGCAGGTGAAAGCGGTTGTGATAAGAGAGCAACCCAACCCAACCTGCTCAGCGGTCTTAATTTCACTTAATGCAACGTCGTCTCACAACCAACCTCTCCGTTCTCTTCCTCCTCCTCTACTTTGCAACATATTACATGTGGATTGTTTATTTTTATGGTGAGTCTGGTCACAGCACTTCTCACACCAACAGATTCTATTGCACAATTTATTTGAAGACGAGTGACCAAAAGTATAAGAGAGAGAGAGAGAGAAGGAAGGAGTGAGTGAGGGTAAATTCTTCCAGTTTGTCGTGTAATTTCCTCTCTTATTCTACCCACAAACAGTAGTGTGGGCCCAAATGAAGCTGGAATTCTCATATTTTATCATCTTCTAATGGAGTTATAAGCCTTAACGCAATGTCCACGAGCAAGGTCGTCTGACTTTTACCACTTACTTCTTCTTCCCAACCGATGTATCATATTATATTATACTGACTGAGTTGGACGGGAGGGAATGACTGCGGAGGAGGAAGGAAAGGTCGTCCATGTTAGTTAGTTGGCTCAAGTGGAGGATGATGATTGCCATGTCAAATATATGTTACATTGATTTATTTGTCTAAAAATGTGTGGCGGCTGTCTACGACAACTGACTCGGTTGGGCTAATGATGATATGATGGTTAGTTGGTTGGTGGTCAGCCCAATAAGCTTCCTCTCTCATATTCTGTTATTACTTTATATTGGAATGAGTTTATCTGATGGAGGACATAAAATGGGAGTGAGAGGGGCAAAGAAGCCACAAAGAAAAGTTACTTAGACGCAGTTTTATGAGTCAACCTATCAACACTCAACTAATTAATGGTCAATATTGGAGGGGAAGGAAAAGAGGAACGATTCTCACCAAGTAGTCCTCATATAAGCATTGATTTACCATAAAAAGAAATCCTCAGCAAAATTAAGACGGAGTTGATACGAAAAGGAAGAGGCACAAATATGGGTCTGTGGTGTCCGATAAAAAGATACAACCACTGCACCCAAGAATCACCACCACCACCATCCACTCCCCCCAACAACGATCCCAATATAAAAGGGAGGGAATACGGAAAGACATTACTAAAGTGACCAGACTAATAGCTCAGGGATTTAAGTTACCAACTCCTGACTTCTCTGCACCACACTTAGCACTTTTATGACCCTGGCAGTTCGGATTCAAGCCCTCTCTCTCTCTCTCTCTACCTGCATTATTGGCTCCTACCGAATCTCTTCTTATTCCAACCTGGTCATCCCATCTTCCCAATCCACCCATCACCCGGGGCCCACCTTCCTTCTTCCTTTGCTTACAGAAGAAAACACAAGCTTTTACGGAACATACACACCCCACCATCAACATCCGCAGAACAAAATCTCAAGCTTTGCAACATTTCTCAAGATGTGTGAATCTCTCTGACAAAAGCCGACCGACCGACCAAGAACCTGCACTTACTTTCCTTCACCATCACCACCATCACTACTTCCAATGTCTTCATAGCCGTCAAGTCTCTGATCCTTTGTTTATTATTGGCAATTGTGGCTTCACACTGAATCAGAATCAACACTGAGCTTTCTCAAAGAAAGGAAAAAAATCAAACGGCTTCTTCTTTCTCATCCTCCCAATGGAAGGAATGGATATTGTTCCTCCAAATTTCCTCACTTTTATGAGTCCTCAAATACGATCATCAAATAATGCTTTAATAAGACCGGTGTTGTTCGTATAAGAGAATATATAGTCTCGCTTTTTCCACCCTCTCTCTCATCCCCATCATTCCGTCCTTCCTTCTACTTCTTCGTCTCATCATTTTCCAGCCACATTCAGTCTCATTTCTCATTTTTTTGATACTTGCAACCTCAAAACCCTCAATTCAACTCTTTATTTCTCAAGAAAATAAAACCAATTCCCTTTCACACAAAACTTTATTACGATATTCGACATTTCTCTTCTGTTGCCCTCTTTTCACATACTTTTATTAAATTCCTTCTCAACCACAAGAAGTAAGACCTTGTAAGCAGCAAACCAGGCCTATGTTCCTATGCTTGACAAGTAACTCACCCACCGACGAGTCTCACCCACAACACGCAACACAATCAAGCAATAAGCAGAGTCTAAAAACCGGAGCGAGTTGCAATCTGTGAGGAAATTCCGTCGTATCGGTGCTAATGGTTGATAACAAAAGGGAATGAAAACAATCCTTCCTTTTCTCACTCTGCCTCTCTCTCTCTGCAGGCACTTTTATTCCAATAATAATAAAAAATATGAGAGACATTTTATAGCAATAAATACTCATCATCCCTAATTTGAAAAAAAACCTTATTTCCTCCTTTCCTATTCCCATTTGGAATATGGAATAATAATAAAAATAATTTCTATAAAAGTGATTAAGATTTTTAATTTGTTTGAAAATAAAGAATAATGATTATTGTCATTTATTTATAGTTTATTGTGTGGATTGTGTGAAGGCGCAGGGTGAAATTGTTGTTCTTATTGTATTTTGGTCTCTGTATTCCTTCCAATCATGTGGAAATGGAGGCAGCAGCATGGGACGAAATAATAAATCACGATGAAATGAATGATGTAGAGTGAAAAGCGAGGATCTGGACAAGTTCTGAATGTTCTGATGCACAAGATTAATGTTGTCAAGTTGAACCAACAGATACTTTTCCAACTTTTATGAATATATTTATCTATTTCTCTGTTCCTGTTTCTCCTTCTTCTTCTTATTTGGTGTATAGTTGTGTAAGTGTAAGTGTGGTTGGTTGGGAGGGTGTGCAGAAAGAAAGACTCCGAAAAAAAGACTCCAGAAAAAAAGGCCCCGAAGAAATGACTCGGCGAAATTAAGACTCCAT